>VZTG01006295.1:34298-237664 GCA_013397845.1 Melanocharis versteri
TTTTTTTGGAGCTAAAGACCATGAAGAAAGTGAGGGCCCTTTGCTCGCACATGTTGAGGTTAATTCTGACCCTCTGGATCACATCCACAGCTGCTTGCACTTGGCTGCTTTGCTCCCAAAGGTGACCTTCCCAGTGCCTGCTGAGAATCCAAACCTTTTGAATGGCCCTGAGCGACGTACACCTCGTGCTAAATGTGGGGGAGAGACTTCCAGAGTCACGGATCATCTGTGGAGAGCAGGAGGCTGTTCCTGGGAGGCCATCTGGATGCACTGCTTGTTCTGTGTCATGTCCTGCTCCGTGGGGCCTCGCTTCCACTGCTCCACAACAAACCCAAGGTGCTGCTCTGCCTCCAGCCAGTACAGGGACTTCAATCACTTGTTGTTATTGCCTCTCTGTTTGTGTTTTTGTAAGCATTTGTGTTCCACCAGCACACTCAGAGTGAGTGCTCTCGAGGGGGAATTTCCTTCCTGATAAACAATCCTGCAGCGTGATTCAGCAGGAAGGATGTGGTGGTTAAGGCACTGGACTGGGATTTGGGAGGCATGGATTCTGTTCTCAACTCTACCACAGTCAAGATGTGATGATGAGTGGAAGGGCAAGCAAACAACGAGGAGGAGCTGTGTAGCTGTGGCAAGAACATGCTTTCACTTGGCCTGTTTGTACAGATCGGGGTTGGGTAGGTCTGGGGTTTGCATAGAATCATAGAGTCTGCTGAGTTGAAAAGACCTCAGGATCATCGAGTCCAACTCTTCACCATGTGCAGTTTTGTTTGGCTACTCAGGTGATCAGCATTAGGGACTCCTGTTTGAGCAATTCAAATCTGGAGCTCAGCCTATTCCAGGAGCCCAGCTGTGTTTTTAATTCCATGTTACCTTCCATGGTCTCTCAGCTGACACTTTCCAGTGTTTCTTGGTTGACTCGATTCAGTTTCCCATTGCATTCTCTGATCTTCAGACACATGTCCTATGGCTCCTACACCAAGTTGTACACGCCTGCAGGTTCTCCACTCTCCTGATAAATTCAAGGACAACCACACACAAGATACTCCCTTTCTCACGTAGGCTGAAGTTCCTACAGTTTGACAGTAACTCTACATTTTCTTTCCAGAAGCGAGAGCTTGGGCTACATCTCTGAGTTTAGACCTCCAACCTCAGCGTCCTGACCTGCCTTTGGGAGGATGAATCAGGACAGTTACTCAAGTGATCAGCCCATGGGTGAGTTTTCATTCAGCATAATTTGCTTTCCATTTATTTTCTTACTGCTATTGGAGGAGAATTCTGAGTCACAAATAAAGCAAAATGTGTGAATCAATGCTAAATTGCACGCCATAAAGATTATTGGATCTTTGAGGTTTCCTGTCCACATCTGAATATCAGCATTCTTAGAATTCTAGTCCAGGTTGAAAATTTTTCTAGCAATTTTTTTTATGAGTTTTCACCACTTCAGAAGAACACAGGGGTTTTATTACTGTGTTAGACAAACCATTCTGCTTTTTGCCATAACTTAGTTTTCTTATTAATTGCTTTGGTAATTGGTTTCCCTTTGCAGTCAGGGAAGATGTGCACACACCATTGTCAGGTATGTCCCATCAAGTCCGAGGGTCAGGGTCCCTGCTGGAGAGATTGGATGGACAGGAGTTTGTTACTTCTGGCTCAGACCTGCCATAAATTTCCTCTCCTTTTCCATCCCCATCTTTGGCGGTTGGAATTCAGCCTCACCGAGTGCTGCTGGCAGTTTGTGCTGGGAGAGGCAAATGCCAGGGGCTGTGCCTGTGGCCTCCCAGGCTCTGCTCAGCCTGGGCTTTTTTGGAAGTGTCAAGGGGCATTTTTAGCGCTGACGTGAGGGCTATTTTTTGACAGTTCCCATTGTTTCCCACTCTTTGTTCATGGGTGAGGTCTTTTTGTCTGAGACTTTTGTCAGAAATAGAGGCTGTTAGAAGAGCTGTCTGCTCACAGGTTTGGGGAGTTTTCTTTTGTTGTCAAGAGTCCTGAGAATTTTTTCCTCCCTTTTTCAGACTCGCTTGGGCAAACTTGCCCAGACAGATGAGGGGATTGCTGGGATCCCCCCTTGCTGGGCCAGCAGGGAGAAGGGTCCTTCAGAGCCACCACCCATGTGCCCTGCTCTGGCTGTCCCAGGCCGCAAGGCTGGGGCAGAGCAAATTGGGGTGCTGAACACTGGGCCTGCACTAAAGCCCTTGCTATTGGCCATGGGTTTGAATCTGGAGCTCAAAAATGGAACATTTTAGAAAAATTCCTGTGGTGGCATTAAATATCTATTCTCTAATATTCAGCACGTACTTTTATTACTGTGAACAGGTGATGATGACACATCAGGATGTCATGGAGATTCATGAATCATCCACAGAAGGACCTAAGGCTGGGTTTTGGGAAAAAGACATTCAAGTCTTTTATAAGACATCCTGGGTGCTCAGGAGAAATGTGAGGTCAGAATATTCATAGATATCTCATTGCAGCCTTATTTTTTGTAGGTGTAATAAACGTTGTGGTTTGAGTTTAGATGCACTCTCTAAAACAGGCACAGGAATGAATCTGTCCTGAGGGACACATTTTCAATGTATCGCTTATGTGCATTTTACACCTTCTGTTGAAGTGCTTAGTCCTGGTTGCTCTTGGAGTCGAGTCCTGGGTTAGACAGGTGTGATCATTGGTGATTTATATCCTGGCTGAAAATAGGGGTCTTCCAATATGGACCTCCAGTTGTTCAGCTTCCAGCACCACCTATTGAGTTTTACATTGTTGGTTCATTTCATTCTCTGAGCTGCCACTGGAGCTATACTTAGAGAGGAAGGATATTATAATCTTGTGAAAGATTAAAATATTGTTACTGTAATCCAGCTGGAAGGGGAGACCTTTTCTCAGGGTGAGAGACAGCCAAGGTTTTTCCAATTCTGTCCTCCCCTTGTAGGCAGGAAGGAAGTGCTGGCAAAGGCCCCCTCAGCTTCCTGACGGCTCGGGAGCACATTTCCAGACACAGCCCTCTCCACCATCCATCACCAGCCCGGTCAAACAATCGCGGAGTGCGAGGGGAAAACACCCGGCCAGGATAAACATTGGGAGCAGAGCCCTGGAGCCCAGCACGAGCCAGCCTCGTCTGGGGCTAGGCCTGGCAGCACACACTGCACATTTGCTGCCCTTCCCTTTATCATTAAGTGTCTTAATAATCAAAGTTCCCCTTCGAAGAAGCGTCTTAACAAATTAGAAAGGGAGGAAAGGAGGCAAAGGGCTGATGTTTGCTGAGGAGCTGCTGGCAGGTGGTGGGGCCTGGGGCCAAGGAGGTGCTGGGGATGCTCTGGGGTGCAGAGCACCCTGGGTGATGTGTGGGTCACTGTGGATGCTGGGATGGAAGCAGAGCTTTCTGTCAGCTCTTCAGGGCAGTGCTGAGGCAAAGCCACCTGGGATGCCTTAAAGAAGGAGGAACCAAATAAGGTGAGGGCCTCACCTTTGACTGGATCACCTTTGCTGAATAGGATTCTCTCCAAGAAGAGGCTCAGACCTGAACTGGGATCTTTTTCCCTGTATCACGGCTTTTGTTTAAAAGCTGCATTACAATATTTGGGTAATATTTTCATATCTGTCTGCTCTGTAACCTGTTTTTAACCATTCCATAAACCAACTATTTGGGTTTATATTTTTCAGTATGGTTTCAGTATCCTCACAAACCTTGAGCTGGGAATTTGTCCCTACAAGTGCCTGAAGGGAGGTTGTAGTGAGGTGGTGGTTTGGTCTCTTTTGCCGTGTGCCAGGGGACAGGACAAAAGGCCTTAGTTGCAACAGGGGAGGTTCAGATTAGGTATTAGAATTTTTTTTTTCACTGAAAGAGTGGTCAGGCTCTGTGCTGACTACCTGCAGGAGCACCTCCTCTTCCCAGCCACATGTGCCTTTCTGGGGTTCTTTCATTCCTTCTCCTCTGTTTCACATTTGTATTGTCCTTTATCTGGGCTTGCAGCAGGCATGGGGTGGGTAGTAAGCTCCTTAAATGCCTTTACAACACTCTTCAGGACAGAAACAATTTTTTATTTAAGGCCTTTACAGAATGAAGGATTATGGAATCCTCATTTTAAAGCTGAAGGCATTTCTGCCGTGCTAACACTTATGTTTAAATCTATCAGAAATGCACATAAGCAACAGCTAGTGAAAAAGAAAAGAAGGTAAGAAGTTACTAGGGATGGGATGGATAATAAACAGCAGTCCTGGCTGCATGGTTATGAAAACATTAACCCAAAAAATGTACCCATCTGGCCTAGAGCTAGGGAACAGCAGGTTTCCCCACATTCAGTGCTGGGTGTAGATGCTGGCAGTTGAAGCTGTCAACTTTAAAAGAAAAAAACGAAACTTAGCAACCTGGTTTCAGGTCCTGCTGCAGCCCCCAGTCCCCAGCCTGTTGGTGGCATTTGGCACTTTCATTTCCCTGTCTGGGAGAGCATTAATCTTCCCCTTTGTGAAGCTGTGTGACTGGACACGGGAGAGTACTCACACTAACAGCATGCAACATCTTTAAATTTCCTTCTAGAAAATAACTGTGCGTTTGCCTGTCCTGGGCATCCTGTTTGGAAGGAGGCACCACTGGAGTGGTCATGTGTGTGATTCTGCTCAGGTCCTCCATGTGCTGATCTCGTACTTATTTCATTAATCTAATTAAGCACTGTGACAGCAACGGGTTAAAAAAGAGACAGGACTGTGATTTGTTGGCAGTATCCCATGAAGTCCAAGAATGCCAGCTGGAGATGAACCCATGAGCAATGTGAGGAACGTGGGACACTGGAACAGGACCGGATCTGCTGAAGGTGCTGGGAGAGGCTGCGGGCACCGAGGGGTTTGTGTCAGGACACTGCGCTGGGAGGACTGGAATTCTCAAAGAAGGCAGAGCAGGCAGGTACTGCCAGCCTGTCCTGACACGTGGCTGTTGTGGTTCACGGCTCAAGGGAAGTCCTTGGGACTGCCAAAGTCTTGGAAAAGACAAAGAAAAGGGCTTGTGATAGTAAGTGCTGTTTGCCTGGGGATACAAAAACACCGTGTGCCTGAGAAGAATGATGTTTAGATTGGATATGTGGTCATATAGCAGAAACTGATGGATAATGAAGGAGTTTTCCAGGAATTGCCTGCTGGTCTCTGCATTCCTCTTTGCAAAAAGGCATGGAGTATAACAGCTGCTTCCACCCACTCTGGTTCTTTCACATAAATCTAGTGAAGAAAAAGGTCAAGTTAAATCCAACTGTCCCGAATACCTTCCCAAACCCTAGCAAGGTTCAGGTAACAAGCCTTGGTGGAAGAACATCCTATGAAATCAAACAAGCACTCATTATGGGAGAGACAGGAGGTGACACTGTCCTGCAGCCCAGGTGCACGGTGCTGCTGCTCAATGCCAGGTACCATGCAGTGCCCTGGGAGGCTGCAGGGCTCCCTGCATCCTTCTCATCCTGCTGCACGTCTCTGGCTCCCTGGGCAGACGTGGTGTGTGCTCTGGGGGAGCAGGGGCTGCCTGCAGCATGGAGCCACAGCTCTCCAGCCCAGGTGTTTGGGAGCACAACCCTCCCCATGTGTGTGGGGAGGGAGGGACGGCTCTGCCGCGGCAGGGACTCACTTGTGCTGCGGTGGGAACTGGGAGCAGTGGACACGTCCTGCTCGGAGGCTGCAGCAGGGTTTGCTGTGTGTGATTGTGCCTTCTTTTAAATTAAACTATTTTGCAAGCACTTCCTTCCTGCATTTCTCAGAAGGAGGGAGGGGAGTGTGCAAAGAATGTTGAACTGCCTTTGACGGAGGAGGAAAACTGAAGAAAACAAGAAATGCAATCCTAACTACTGACCTTTTACTTGAGCTTGGTGATGTTTTTCAGCAGCAGAGCCTCTGGGGAGTAACAGCATCCTCCTTGCTATTGTGCTGCCTGCCCAAAAAGGGGGCTAAAGTTCAGCTTTTATGATGTTCTCACTCTGGGCTTGTGGGAAAAAGGCCACATTCCCTTTCTTAGGTCATATGAGTGCAAGAGATGACAGAGTCCTACAGTCCAACCCCAGGGCAGGAGGCCAGTGCAGAATGGGACTGAGATAGACAGCTTGGTAAATACACCGCCAGCTTTTTCTCCTTATGGAGAGTCACAGCAGGTGGGAGGGTAATTTATATTGTTAAATTAAAAGGCACTGATTTATTTTATGTTGGTGTGTTATTGTTTCATAAGAGCACATGGGTTGCCATTACTTGTGATGGACTCTTGCACTTTATTGTTAAATCCTCCTTTTCCACTTTGGTCAACAGTTACTGGAAATGAACGTTACCTACCAGGACAAAAACAAGAGGCAAGTAAGCATAAAACAAAATCCCAACCTCCTCCCCAGCAAACCAGAGGTTTTCAGGGGACCCTCCATAATTTTGAGGACTGTGATTATTGCAGTGGATGTTCTCAAATGGTGCTCCTTGGCCCTCAGACTGTTTGTTCCCTTTACCTGGGGGCTAGAGAGATACCAGTCCCTTTGGTTACGGGTCCTGATCAGGCTGTGTCTCTGAGCTGCCACGTGGTCTGACTGTCCCCCTTCCCTCAGCCACATCTGGTGTTTCTCTCCATTGAGGTTTCTTTCAGCCTTGTTGAGGTGTTGTTCAACAGACACTGAGCTGGTGTTTCCATGGCATGATCCTGGCTGTGCTGTGCTTTCTGAAATGCAGGGACTGGGAGCAGAGGAGGTGGTTCTGCCTGGAAAGGCTGCCTATTGTAAGGATAAATTCTGTTCTAAAATTACAGATACTGTTTTAAAGTTGCTATAAGACACACTGACATCCACCTGTGCACTGACATCCTTTGGCAGTGCTGGTGACTCTGCTCCAGGGGCTCGGGGTGCTAATCAGCTCGTGGCCGCACCATGAGCAGCAACCTGAGAAATCCTGTCCTGGGGCTGATGTGTGGGTTTGCCTTCAGCTGGAGTCTTGTCTTCTGCATGGCAGAGCACATAAAACCTCGGCACCTGTCAGGTCACTGAAGGATAGGTGTCACTCCCTGATGTACAGTCAATACTGTGAATTCTGTGTGATAAGGAAAGATGTGTGTTCTGGCAGAATGGAGCAAGTGGAAGTGCTGACTGATCAAACAGCTTAATCACAGCTGCAAGAGGAAGGTCTTGCTCCTGCCCTTCTGTCTCATGCCGTTGCACCCAGTCCTGGTACGTGAGTCACCTCTTTGCTTCTGTGCTGGTACCTTGGAGCCTTCACTGAATTGCTTCAGTTCTCTGGCCCAGCAAGAGCAGATCCATGTTTTGGCCAAGTTCATTTTCTGTGGAGGTGAAGCAGAGGGGCAGCTCCGATCTCTGCTCCCTGTGACAGGGACAGGAGCCAGGGAACAGCTGGAGCTGGGCCAGGGCAGGCTCAGGCTGGAGATCAGGGCAAGGTTCTTCCCCAGAGGGTGCTGGGCACTGCCCAGGCTCCCCAGGGAATGGGCACGGCCCCGAGGCTGCCAGAGCTCCAGGAGCGTTTGGACAGCGCTGCCAGGGTGGGGTTGTTGGGGTGTCTGTGCAGGGACAGGAGCTGGACTCGATGATCTTTGTGGGCTCCTTCCAGCTCAGAATGTTCTGTGGTTCTAATGAGAACGAGTCACCTTGCTTTTGGACAGCTCATGTCCTAAGCAGAATGTCTTGGCACCAGACAAGTGGTGAAATAGAGCCAGGCATTAATTCAAAATGCTTGAGGAAACATGCACACAGTAAGCCCACCTTCGGGTGGCTGTTTTAGGAGCACAGACATGTTGGTGTTCCCTCCTTACCGGGGTACCTCACCCTGTGGCAGGCTGGGCTGTGTGACTGGGGTCAGGGGAGGCAGCTCACCTACCTTGTTATCTTTGATTTGGTCTTTGACATTGAACCTTGCCTTAGTTGTGGCCTCCAGTGACTGACCCTCACAAGTGGCAAACACTAATACCCAGTTACCTGAGGGTGCAGGCGGATGTGTGGGCTCTGAAGGAGAGAAATGAGGTGCTTGGAGTTTGTCAGCTCTCTGGCATTTCTGGTTCTCACAGTGAGGGGTGGAGGGAAATTAATGCTGTGAAAACAGGCCTGAAGATGAGGGAGGTTTGCCACAGACAAGGGATTTGGACCCGTGACATGAAGCCTGGGGCAGTGGCATTCAGCTGTCCCCTGAAGTGTGTCTGGTCAAGGCAAGATCATGGCTCTTGAAGATTATTTAGTATTTATCTGTCTTTTTGGCTCACAAGTTTTGATTTTCATATCTGCAAGGACTTGACTGTGGCACCTTGTGGTGCTGTGTGGTGCAGGTGCTGGCCATACACTCCTGCCCCACTGTCCCCCTCGTCCCTCACCCAGCACTGAGTGGCTCTGGTGGCTGTGGAAGAGCCACTGTCCCTGCTGGCCCCCTGGGAGGTGCCCGTTTCACAGAGTGTAGGCTTTGGCTCTACACATCGTTCATTTAACCTTACTTAATTTTGGCTAATCTGAGAATGGATTTCTTTTCATTTTCTGCTGGATGCACTTTGCACTGAGCTATACAGACATTGGGAGGGAGAAGAATTCGTCTAAATTGTTTGTTTTTCGTTGGGAAAGAAGAAATGGAGATTTATCACCAGTTTTCCCGCCCCAGGGCTCTCCCTCAGCAAAGCCCTGCTTTGGTGGCAGAAGTTTGCAGCGAGCTATTGGCAATTTAGCACGACAAAAGTTCACACAGTTCAGAGCTCCAATGATTAGAGGAGCTTTTCTTGGGATTTTTTAAATGTCCTAGACACAATTAAAAGAATTTCTCAGCAAGGAGAGTGCAAGCTGGGGACTCTCCAGCAGATGTAATCACTCAAGGAAAACTTTGTTTGGCTTGGCTGGGCCCTGCCTTCGTTCCGTGCTCTTTCATCCCGCCACCGGGCTTTGTCTTTCAGTCTTTGCAGTGTCCCTGTCTGTCTTTCCCTCTTCTCATCTGCCCCACATTCCGCTGCAGGCCGAATGGGGCAGCCTCAACCTGGCTACTTCAAGACAAACAGCGAGTCAGATGGAAAAAGGGGGGCCCTTGGCTGTCAGGAGGCTCCGTGGCCACTCACTTCCTAGAATTAAAGGCTGGGAGTTGATCTGTAAGACAGCCAAGCCAGAGACAATGATTGGGTTCCCATTTTGTTCCTTTGATACTGTCTTAAATATGTGCTGGGAAAACAAAATTTTCGTAAAGTAGAAATCCACTTTCTCGTGCAGATCTGTCCTACCCTGTGTCCTCCAGTGTGGTTGACACAGGTGGCAAAGTTCAGCCGTTGTTTCTTGCAGGGCTTTGGGAACCAGGCCTGTTCTTAGAAAACTGAGTTGTAACAATTCCTGGCTGTGATGGGATAGTTTTTGTAGCCGCATAGATGGGACTGGTGCAGCTGGAATTCCAGTGTTGGACTGTGTGGTCCTTGTGAGTCACTTCCAGCTCAGGAGATTCTGTGATTCTGTGAGTGAACAGGAGAGATGCATTAAAGCCACTGTGACTCCAGGTCAGTTCCAGTATGTCCAGCCAGGTTTCGTGCCATGGCTTTGCCCAGCATCTGGACAAGGGTATTGCCTGTGCCCACGGGTGACAGGGGTGTGAAGGTGCCTTCCCCTGCTCCAGAACCACCCCTGGACAATGCTGCTGTGCCTTTTGGACAGGAGATTTTCAGCTCTAAATCCCAGAGTGCTGCTGGGCTATACCAGCTCATGGTAATTAGAGAGCAGGTAATTAATCACTGTGTGGTTTGCAGGTTCTGTCACTGATGAAGTTGGGATAAGGAGTGGGCAGATTCCCTCTGAGGCACTGAGGGACGCTTAAAATGCTGCAAAGTGCCTCGGGTTGGGTGGGAGGCCTGAGAAGTGCCTGCGAGCTGGTGCTCACGGGCACAGAGCCCTTTAGAGCAGCCTGAGCTCTCTGTGCAGCCCCCTTCTCTCTGTAGCCCACCCCCCGTGGGTCCCGGGCAGGGCCTGGGGGGCAGATATCACACACTGAGCTGGTTCTCTGCTTTCATTCCGCGCTGTAACTCAGTACCACACACTAAAGAGACTTTCCATTGGTATTCAGGGCTCATATACCAGCTCCACATGGTTTCCTGTGGCTTCCAAGGGAAAGGACCTTTCCATGCATAGTTTAATCACGTTCAGCACAGCAGCAGTGGGATTTTTTTTCCACAGAAAGTCTATAACATCTCGTTGGTGAACTCCTATACTTTGAGAGCTCGCAGTGCGCTTGCTTATCTCGCTCTCTCAGATAAACACCTCTCAGCATCCTGTTTTTCTTGTGCCATACGAACAGGAAGAGAGCGATTGTTTGAGATGTGCGTCACTCAGAGCTGGAACCAGGCAGCCCCTTACCCTCCCCATCGCCATGGAAACCACCAAATCCGTTCAAACACATTGGTGCTGAGCTGACAGGTATCCTGGCTTTTCCACTTAACCTCCCCAAAGCTGTGACTTAAATGTGCAGGACCTCTCAAAAATAGGTTTTTTTTTTTTATTTTATCTAGGAGGTGCAGCTATAAATTTTGGAAGGGAACAGCCATCACTACTTTTGTCTTAAGTAGCAGTGAGATCTTTTATTTGGCCATGGGTTTGGTGCTAGGACCATTGGAAAGGCTCCGAGGCAGCTCTGTAGTAGTGGAAGCATGGTGTGAGGGACTGGTCAAGGCTCTGCCTGAGCCTGTGTGTAATGTCTGCAGCGTGTCCTGGAGATCAGTGGCTTGAGCCAGGCAGCTTTGGGAAAAGCATCTGGCTATTCTTCAGTCTCTTAAGGGTGACCTGGAGAGCTTTGTGTGTGGAGGGAGCAGATTTAGGATTTGGGAGTGATTAGAACTGTTCCTGGCACCTCAGGGTGGGATTTTCAAAAGCAGCAGCAGCAGAAATATGGATGAAGAACACATTGTTTGAAGATTCTGATAATGCTGAGTAACTGTGCTGGTCCAGTGGAAGGTGTCCCTGCCCATGGCAGGGGAGTTGGAATGAGGTGAGCTTTAAGGGCCCTTCCAACAAACCAGTCTGGGATTCTATCGGAGATGGAGTTTTAATCTACCACTCTGAGGTGTAATTAGCCAGAGGAAGAAGGAGAAAGTCTTCTAACTTAGGGGTTTAACCATTGTTTTATTCAACATAAGCAAAGCACCAATTTCCCTCTGCCTCTGGAGAGCTTGATTCAGCATGGACATATGGGTCTCCTCCACTTTGTTTACATGAGGAAACATGTCACCATGTCCCCATGTCCCCAGGTGCCACAGCTGCACCTTTTTTGAACACTTGCAAGGCTGGTGACTCCACCACTGCCCAGCACTTCTGGCTCTGTCCAGGGCCTGGCTGGGTCAGCCTCATGACCACCATACACACAGACCTTTGGAAAGGGAGAGGCCCTGCCCCCATTCAGCATCTGTAGTGCTGCTCAGATGTGCTCATGTGAGGAACTGGCACAAGAAAAGGTGGGAATGTCTTTTATACAATAAAGGTGGGAATGTCTTTTATACAATAATCAAACTATTGTAACTGTTCTCTCTCAAAAGAAAGTTGGATGGCTTCAGGTTATGTGCTACAGCTTTTTAGAATTACCAGGTGGGTTTTTTCATATAAAACTGCTTGGGATACACAGTTGAAGTTTGTTAGGTTTAGAACTTGGGGATTTCCAGAGATGTCTGGAGGCAAAAAATCAGATATCGTTTTAGCTCTGTGATAGTACTCTGAATCTGATGATTCTTTCCCATCTTGCACTTGAGTCCTCTGGGGCTGCTGCTGTTCCTGGCAGTCTCGGTCTCTTACATAATTAAGAAGTTTCCCCTTTTGTCCTGGACAATATCAGTTTTCTTCCCCTTTGCAGAATTGATAAGTTTGAAAGAAGAAATGGTTAGTTTTCCGGAGTGCTGTTTAGATGTTTTTAAATGGAATTTCCATTTCTATGAAAGTGCCATTAAGTCAGTGTAAGGACATTAACTGGCACCCTGGCTGTGACAGATCCTCCTGTTCCTGGCCTGAGGAGGTTGGCAAGACAGTGGGATGTGAGGAATGGCTCATTCCACGGCACTGATTGTTGTCCTCCTTCGGAGAACATGGTGACTTGCTCCTCACCCTTCCCTCAGCACTGAGATGGTTTATGGGAACAAAACCTAATTCTCTTCGTCACTGAAAAAATGCATGGAGCTGGTGGCTAATGGAAGTAAGGATAGCCTCGCTGAATTTTTGAAGGAAAAGAAAAACTGTGCGATTAAACTGTGGGTTTTGTTTAAACAGTTTTGAACACAAGAGTACAAACCCTGGTTTGGTCAGGATGGGGATCCACCGAGCTCAGGGCCTTGAGCCACCCCTCTGGCTATGCCTGGCCATGAGGGTGGGGGGCCAGGGTGTAAAATGGGAAGGGAATGAGGGACTGCAGTGCTGTCCTCCCCTCCCATGTGTGTCCCGACTGTCCCGTGCCAGAGATTGTCATCCTGGTGCTGCAGAGCCCTTGACACTGAGGTTAGAGCCCATCTGACAGAGGAGGAAACCATGTGAGAGTGTTGCCAATTACCTGCAAAAGGTTTATGATTGTTGCATTTTCAGGCTTTTATGAAGTTGGATTTCATTAACTGCCTAGAAAGCAACCTCTTGGTGTTATTTTTGGAATTGCTGTTTCTGTACAAATCGCTGCACTTCTCCTTGTCCCGCCAGGGTGCACTGAAAGCATCCCCAAATGACCTCTGTTTGTCTGAGGTGATGTCACACCTGTGTTCAGGGTGACAATGTGAGATGGGCTCCTTCACTCCTGGGTGAGGGAAGTTTCTGCTGCCCAGGCTGAGTCATCTCAGGCACTGCGAGGATGTCCCAGAGCTGGGTGACTCCTTGGTGAGGTTTCATTTTTATTCCTTGAGTTGGCACCAGCTCTGAAGGGCACCCTCTGCTCCCATGCTGGGTGTGGTGCCCAGGTGTTGTGAGGAAGGGGATTCTGCACCTCTGCCCAGTCAGGTGAGACCCCACCTGCAGAGCTGCCTCAGCCCTGGGGCCCAGCACAGGAGGGACCTGGAGCTGCTGGGGAGAGTCCAGAGGAGGCCATGGAAATGCTCCAAGGGCTGGAGCCCCTCTGCTCTGGAGAGCTGGGGGTGTTCACCTGGACAAGAGAAGGCTCCTCGGAGACTTCAGAGCTCCCTCCAGGAGAGCTGGAGAGGGACTGGGGACAAGGGATGGAGGGACAGGACACAGGGAATGGCTTCCCCCTGGCAGAGGGCGGGGATGGATGGGATATTGGGAAGGAATTGTTCCCTGGGAGGGTGGGCAGGCCCTGGCACAGGGTGCCCAGAGAAGCTGTGGCTGCCCCTGGATCCCTGGCAGTGCCCAAGGCCAGGCTGGACACTGGGGCTTGGAGCAGCCTGGGACAGTGGAAGGTGTCCCTGCCCATGGCAGGGGTGGCACTGGATGGGCTTCAAGGTCCCTTCCAACCCAAAGCAGTCTGGGATTCCGTGATGTTGTTGTTGCTCAGGTGTCTGTACACTCTGGGAGGGAGAGGAATGTGGATGTTCTCGGGGCTGCTGTGGGCAGAGGGAGAGGAAAGCCCCTGTTTGGAGCGCTGGGGTGGGGCTGTGCTGAGCCTGCCCTGCCCCACAGAGCCTGGGGAGCAGCTCTCCGGTCTCTCCATTGACAAAAAGCACTAAGAAAATAAGAGGGCAATGTCACTGGCTGTTGTGCTCAGCCAAGCGAGCCTTCTCTTTTAATGAGAGTG
The DNA here is from genome assembly GCA_013397845.1 of Melanocharis versteri. Taxonomy (NCBI): domain Eukaryota; kingdom Metazoa; phylum Chordata; class Aves; order Passeriformes; family Melanocharitidae; genus Melanocharis; species Melanocharis versteri. Next base: position 47,967 of record VZTG01006295.1, read on the forward strand.
CATTTTGTTTGATCTGTGCTTTTTGGGGGGGGAATGATGAATTTTAGCCATTATGAAAACAAAAGGCATGGTTATTTGTAAGGATTGTTTTATAAGAAGCATATGTGTGCTTTATTATTCTTGTGCTTGAAGTGTGGGGATTGTTTTCAGTTGGGAGGCTGCAGCAGAAGAATGTGAACTTCTGACTCACTTAGAAATCGAGCATGTATCAGCCAAATGCTGAGGGTTCCTATTATGTTTTCATAACTCAAATTTCTCAGAATGGAAAGGATCTCACTTGCCCTTAGTTAGAGAATGATTTTTGTTGCCATTGAGAAAGGCTGGCTTCTTTTCTAGAAAAACTTGTCTTGCTTTCAATACACTGTTCATTTTCCCTCTCCAGCAGGGCAGTTTCTCCATGTTCTGCCTGTACGCCTCATTCTCCACCGTATCTCTGTTTGAGCTCCTGATTCTGGCTTTTCAATAACGATGTAGTCAGCAGCATAGACCAAGGTATGGCTTCAAAGAGTGATCCCAGGAAAGTGTGGGCTCAGCTAATGGCACCTGAGGAATTCTGGCTTTTGTCTAGAAATGAGGAACATGAGATGAGTATTGCCTGCAGAGCCAGATGCAGCCCCGGCCATTCTGTGGTTGTGTGCTCGGTGTAAGCTTATGCAAGGATATTAGAGAGCACACATTCAGTAGGACTAATTCTGTGATACATAACTGCATGTTGTCACATTAACAGAGTAGATCCAAACCAGAGACTCATGGAGGAATTGCTGGCCTGTACCTTGCAGGGTTCATCACTGAATTAGAAGTTTCTGTTAAACCAGGTCTGTTTGGAAGATGATAAAGAACCACAGAAGGATAAGCCTCCAGATACTGACCTCCTCCCTAAAGTGAAGCAAAATATTTCCTTCTGAGTGAAACAACCGCCTCAATTGGATTGGAATAAAGTTTTGCCTGCTCTCGATACAGGCAGAGGACTGGGCTGGGGGGAATCACTCCGGGCTGACTGTTCCATCTGGCCTATGAACAAAACATAAACTGGTTTTGCAATTCCCAGGGATGCCTGGGCCAGCTTGTGGCAGTGTGTTAGGTGATGTGACCCCTTTATTTCAGTACCAGTCTTAGCTGTGGGAATCTTCATCTGCTGTAGAGAGGCCGCAGGGGCCTTCGTGTCTCTCCTGGCAAGCAGGAGGTGGCTGTCATCACAGGGCTGGAGAAACAGAGCAGTCACAGCTGGTTGATGAATGGAGAAATGTGGAACCATTCATCTTACACGAGGTTTCTGGTGACTGAAAACGAGCTGATGTTCACAGTCAGGTGATTACAAATGAGGAACTCAGAGCGTTTTGGGATATTTTTCCCCTCCTATCTGATGTAGATCTTCCCACTGGCTGCATTAGTGCAGAAGGGAAATCAAAATGTGTGGATGAAGAGCTGGAGGAACAAATAAGAAATGCCTTTCCCTGGGTGAACCTGGACTCCCAGACCTCCCCAAAGGCTCTGTCTTTAATGTTAAAATTACGGGGAGGTGTGTGGTGTGAGGAGTTTAGGGCTGTGGTCACTGATGCAGTTCCTTCCCTCCCGAGATGTGAAGGGCTTGGTGCAGCTGAGTTCAAAGCTCTGTGGATCAGAAAACAGCAGCTGAAACTGGACACGGAGCCAAGGCTGGGGTGAGCCAGACAGGCCAAATAAAGAAGGACTCTCTCCATCTTCTTGCTTCATTTCCTTGCTGCATGAGTTCAGCTAAATACGCAGTTGGACATTCTCAAGCATATTTGCCTTTTGTGGGAGGCACAGTGAAGGAATGGGTTGCTGGGATGGATAGAGAGTCTTGGAGCTCTGGAAGTGGTGCTAAAGCAGAGCAATGTATTGTTTCTGAGATGAAATAGTTTCGTGACATCTGATCCTCTTGTAAATTTGGCTCTGTTGGATTCGGTGGTGGAAATGGAGCAGCCTGTCCTGGCAGCATTCCCCTGTCCCTGCAGACTGCTACCTGAGCAGTGCAGGGAACACCTCTGGCTGCTTTTATCCCTGGTGGGGGACTCATCACTACAGTCAGTGGAGTTTGGGATCAATCACCAAGTGCTGACTGCTCATAATAGTAAGCTGAAAGGTTTATTTGTGTTACATGTGCTCATTAAAGGGAAGCACAGCAAGAACACCTGGAAGGTGTCAAAATCTGTGGGTTTCTACAGAAGAATTTTGTACCTTTTTAATTAGATCAGCTTGTCCTCGGAGGTTCAAATTTGGGCACTAGAAAATGTATCCATTCATTTTTGTACCATCTAAGTGATACTATTTTTATGCCTGTTCTTCTGCAAAACCAGCACACACTTGGTGTGAGCTGCAGCCACTTCTGAACAAAATTGAGACAAACTAGGTTTTGATAAGAGACTTTGATTAATTCATACATAAGACACAATTTGCTTATCTTCAGCTGTAATTTAAATGACGCAGAGTGGGTGTGACCCTGGTGCTGCTGGAACAGGAGCAGGGTGAATGACTCTGCTCACCCAAACCCCCAGCTCTTGCATTGCCTTCACTGAGGTATTGGAGTTTTAAAGTCCAAACGAGCCACCTGCCCTAAGGGGGACATGGAAATACCTTGAATTTTAATTTTCCTTTCAGAAATACATCTCAAAGACATGTTGAGATGAGCAGGAGTTTTCGCTGAGAACAGATTCCAGGGATTTTTTGGGGCAGAAGGCACACAAAACAATAAGTAATAGTAAAAATTCTCTGATTGTTTACTGGGTGGGTTGGATTTGTTGGATATTACATTAAACATTTATTAAAATTCCATTAACTTGCAGGGCAGAGGGACAAGAGGGCTGCCTAAAGAAAACATAACCATTGTAGGGCAGCAGAGGGGCAGCTCCGATCTCTGCTCCCTGTGGCAGGGACAGGAGCCAGGGAACGGCTGCAGCTGGGCAGGGCAGGCTCAGGCTGGAGATCAGGGCAGGGTTCTTCCCCCAGAGGGTGCTGGGCACTGCCCAGGCTCCCCAGGGAATGGGCACGGCCCCGAGGCTGCCAGAGCTCCAGGAGCGTTGGGACAGCGCTGCCAGGGATGCACAGGGTGGGGCTGTTGGGGTGTCTGTGCAGGGCTGGGGTTGGACTGGATGATCCTGGTGGGTCCCTTCCTGCTCAGGGGATTCTGTGATTCCATTAATTTGTGATTCATAACTAACATTTTGTTCTTGACTTTTCCTGTCCATGACTTTCATCTGTGACAGTCTGGGGGCTGTGACCCTGTATTGCACTCACTTTTTTCACCTTCTTTGGGGTTGCTTTTTTTTCATTCAGTATCTTTTCTTTTGCTGACTGTAATTCTTCCAGATTTTGGGTTACAAGGCATTTAATGGCTTTGGCCACAAAGAGAAAGTGTCAGGAGGTTTTTTCCTTGGGAAATTCCTCCTCTGGGGTTGGCTGTCGCCCTTTCCTGAAGCGAGAGACACAAGGAGGCTCAGTCAGAATGTGGGGTTTTCTTGCCAGGGCATTTCAGCTGCACTGGTGAATAATGCAGCAGAATTTTGCAAGGACAACACTGCGAACCTCACCAGCAAATCCAGTGCTTACCTCACCAGCCCCCAGGCACCGCTTTTATTGTGATCACAGCAGGGTTTGAGTGATGGATGCACAAAGGAAATGGAGAGAATGAACAGAAAGTAGTTTATGGCTTTCCTCAAAGGCACTTTTCTAACTCAAAAATATAAGCCTTGTGGTTTATATGGTTTTGAAATGTAACCACAGATCTTGAGAACTGGAAGGCATTTGATTTACCATCTCCTGCAATTTTGGTACCAGGTTCAGGGCAGAACTCATTAATTTTCAGAATGAAAAATGTTCAAAGGAAATATATTAATGTAAAATGTTTAAAACAGGAACACGCTATTGGGAGAAACTGTCAGTGCAAGAATTTGAGGTCTTTTGTGTCCTGTTGGAGTGGGTGCAGATGTGTCTTTTTGAGGTCTCCACCAATGTGATGTAACCTTGATTTGGTTGGTGAGGCTTTTCCAGCTGTTTTAAGGTCTGCAGCCCCCTTTTTTGGAGCTATTAAGGGTCAGTGTCAGACTGAGCACTTTCTCTTGAGCTCAGTCTAGGAACTGGATGGGCTCAGCTGCCTGGGACACGTCCTCTGCCCCTCCTCAGCTGCTCACAGGTGGAGCAGGGGGAGCTGGTGCTCTCTGACTTTCCACACTGGGGTTTTTTGCTGTTTTGCACCCTTGTTTTTATTTTGCTCACTGAATGCCCCTTGCTAATAGCTGGATATCTCTTGAGGATGTAGGACTCTCTGCAGGATTGAATTCTCTTTAGCAGTGGAGCTTCTGGGTGTCCTTGGTGGGATATGACGGGGTTTTTCTGGCCACTGTGCCCCATCCTTGCCTTGTTCTGTCCAGAGCTGAGCCCAGATGCACTTGTGGTTCAGTTCTGACCACTTGGTTGTCAGTCACTTCACTTTATCCCTCCTTCCCTTGTACTTCTCCCTCGCTTCCTGCTGTGTGGAGCAGCTGCCTGCTCTCTAGGTTTTTCTGGAAGGATTATGAAACTCCCTGTAAGGTCCTGTTGTTTTTCCTTGGATGTCCTGGTATTAGTTTATTGCTGCTTCTCTTGTTCCTTCTCGGATGTGGATGAGCGGGTACCTGTCTGGTATCCCATCGGAGTATAGCAGTAGTTATTGATTAATTATCCATGTCAAAGACACTTATTTTTCACTCTTTAGGGGTGCCAGGAGAACTGTGAGGAGGACAGTCCTCCAAAGAGGTCCTGCAGGAGACAGAGCAGATGAACTGTTCATTTCTTTCAGGAGACCAAACGATGTGGACCGTCACATTTCCATCTTCTGTCTCAGCTGGAGCATAACTGGATGCAATAGCTCAAGGTCCAGCATGAACTGCTGTGTTCGCCCTCTGGTGGGATGAGACAAGGGCACGAGGTTTATTATGTTTAGCTTCTGACTGTGTCTCATGCTTGCATTCCTGGAAGCCTCACCTGGTGAGGAAGGGAACAGCCCTGTGTGGACACAGCAGATTTCTCAGTTTCTCATCTTGTTCAATCCCCGCCCTCTGGCCTTTGGAAGCCATTCCCTGTGTCCTGTCCCTCCAGGCCCTTGTCCCCAGTCCCTCTCCAGCTCTCTTGGAGCCCCTTTAGGCCCTGGAAGGGGCTCTGAGCTCTCCCTGGAGCCTTCTCCTCTGGGATCTCTCTACCAGGTCCGTGTCCCTCCTGTGCTGAGGAGCCCAGGGCTGGATGCTGTGCTCCAGGGGTGCTCTGTGCAAACAACCCAGTGCTGGGTGTGTTCAGAGCCCGGCTCTGGGGCAGGGAAGGTGTCCCTGTGTACCTGTGGCTGCTCAGTGCCACACTGGCACCACTGACTGGGTTAAAACTGACTGCAGAGATGTTTTCCTCTGGCTGTTTCAGCTCAGGTTTCAGTGGCAGGGAGGTAAGGTAGGAAACAGTCAGTAAGAAAAGGGCTGGGTTTGTTGATTGAGGTTTAGAAAGCTTTTAACAAGTTGAATTATTGGTTGTATCTGAAGTCAAACACTGCTCTCCTAACTGCTCTCATTTCCTGTATCATTCCAGCCTGTTCCTTGCATTAATTACAACTCAGATTTACAGTGTATTTGGTTACACACTTCTTTGCGTTCTCATTTTTTTTCCTGTGTGTGTATAAATTTCTTTGGGAGTCAGGCCAAGAGGAGAGTGTGCAGATATGCACACACACATGGACTGAATTTGACTGTAATTTGCTAATTTACTGGGGAGAAATGATCTGGCTTTTCTTCTGTTTTGGTGTGAAAAGAGCCTTTTCTTTTTTCAAAGGAGGAGCAGTAGCTGAGAACAGCCAGTGTTTGGAGAGTTCAACATTTCAGAACAACCAGAGATGAGAGAAAATATTATCTTGTGAATTGTAAATGTGACATTTTTAATTTGGCTGGTGTTTCCCAGAGGTTAGTGGATAATGGGAATACTGTCATGCTCTTGGCTCGACCAGTAATCAGCTTGCTACTTCAAAAATTTAATAAATGCAGTGCCTCAGAGTTCAGCTGGATGAGGTAGAGCCTTTCACAGCTGAAGGAGTTTTTTGTGACCTGAAATATGAAGTGTGATGAGATACTGAGCATGAAATCTAGCATTTGGAAATGAGCTCTTTAGGAATTGTAAAACACAGAAGGTGATTGAAAGGAAGTTTCCTTTTCAGTTTAACATTTTTCTTTTGGCTGTATGAAAACATAAGAGGAGGTGCATTAGGAGGAGTGGTTTTGGAGAGTTCATTCAGATTTTTAAATTCATTCTTCAGATTTAAACTGTTGATGCTGCAGATGATTTTCATTCAGAATATTTTGTGTTGTGGTTTCATAAGTAAATGATTGTGAATTAAGTAGAATCAGATATCAAACATGTAACTGCTTTTAAAATTGCTTTAGAAATACTGGTGTGATGAATATTGGTGTGATGAATAATGATATGATGAATGACTGTATGAGGAATGATAACACACAAAAGAACAACTGAATGCAAGTTCTGCAATAACTAGGCCGAAAATAAGAGGAAAATTCCAAATAACCTTCTTTTGAAATATTTGATCCCTCTTTGTTTAGCCTTGCCACTCATCACAGCAGCCTTTCATCTTCCCTCTTCCTCAGGCACCCTCTTGCCTGATCCCTCTGCAGCCCCATTGTTGTCCAGGCTGGCAGGGCAGCCCCCGAGCACAGCCAGGCCCCTGGGCTGGCCCGAAGTCACCTGCTCCCTGCTCCGTGCCCAGCTTGCCAGGAGGTTCCACTGCTGAGCCATGTGTTAAGAGCTCCTGTGCTGATCATCCCTCCTGACCTGTGCAAGGTGCTGGCTCTTCCAGGACCCTTTGCTTTCCTGTGGAGAGGGCTGGGGTGGGCAGGGCGCGGAGCAGCAGCAGGATTGGGCTGTAGCTGCAGCAGCACAGCTTTGGAGTGCAGGAGCCCACGGGGTGCTGGGTTCAAGTTGTGCCTGGCTGCTGGCTGTGATTTTGTTAGGATTTCAGAGTGCAGGGTTTTACACACTAATCCTGACTGGCAGTTAGAGCTTGGTGGTTTCCAACACGGAGTAGCTGATTTCTCTGGGGTGAAACAATGCCCCAGTGTGTCTGGGCTGCCTCTACAGAGCCAATAAATCTGTTTTGTTTTGTTTTTCTCCCTCCTTTTCTCTCTCTCTTCCCCCTCCTCCAGGCCAGGACCCACTTCTACTGCTGAAAACCCTTCAGCTTCTCTGGACAAAGCATGAGCTGGGGAAGGTAAGGCTGAGCCCTGCACGCAGCAGTTCCTCTGGATGCAGAGCATGTCCAGGCACAGGACGCCCGGGTCAGACCCGCCATCCTTCACGGCTGCTTTCATTCCAGCACTCAGGGGAAGAGCCTCTGCATTTGCAGCTACAAGTGAAAAGAAAAGGTAGCTTTGTGTGGTGGGGAGCAGCTCAGGGGCTCCTAGAAAAGAGCTGGAGTTTCCAGGGCTGAGTTACAGAAGGAAAGAAAATCAAAGTTGGTTTTGTTTTGTTTTAAACACTTTTTTTGTCCATTAAATGGAGGATCTTGGGGGGAGGGGGAAGCGTATTTCTAGTAGCTGAAAAAAATGAGAGTTGAACTTGGTAGAGAAGTGCTTTTTGCCAAGTGGATATATCAAAGATTTCATATTTGAAGTATTTTTTTCTGACTTGGTTTGGTTTTGCCTTTTAGAGTGGTGAATGCAATTTACACTGCTGTCTAAAATTTAGTGCTGTGTTTTTGTACAGCAGCCTATGGGCTCTACACGGAAATTTCTCATAGGCAGTAAAATATATTTCATCTAAATTTGGGAGCTTGAAAACGAACAAAACCAGTAAATGAATCAGCTGAGGGGTTTTCCATGTTTAACTCTGTGCTGCTCAGGCAGGTTCAGAAGTGAGATGGTTCTTTTTCTAGAAGGCCCAGAGCCCTGCAGCTCCCACAAAACCATGTGGAGCGTGTCCTGTGTGGAGTGGCCAGCGTGGCTGAGGACCTGGTGGACGTGCTCCATCCTGGGTGTCTGCAGTGCTTAGTCACTGTCCTGGTCTGCTGCTCTTAGACTTTCCATTGCTGGTAGTCTGTGGTTGCCAGCTGGAATAAACAACTGGAAACCCAGTGTGAGAGGTGCCTTTCCAAATGATCGCTCACTGGCGGAGACTTGAGCTCAGCACCTCTGAAGCCTTGAAGTTTCCATCAAGTTTTGCTAGAGTTGGAGGAAAAAAATATTATCCTTTAGGTCTGGAGGGCAGTTAATCCCACAAAACAACAGCAGGAAAGAGAAATCACCAAAATCTCTGCACTGGGTACCCTGGGATCTGTATGTGGATTGGGAAGAAAAACACTCTGGAAAAGACAAAGCCTCCCATGGACGTGTCCTTTGGCAGAGAGCACTGCAGTGATCCTGCTGGGGGTGGAGAAGCTGGAGGATCCCCGGGAGCCATGGAATCACAGGCTGGTTTAGGTTGGGAAGGAATTTAAAGCTCATCCAGTTCCACCCCCTGCCGTGGTCAGGGACACCTTCCACTATCCCAGGTTGCTCCCAGCCCCATCCATCCTGGCCTTGGGCACTGCCAGGGATCCAGGGGCAGCCACAGCTTCTCTGGGCACCTTGTGCCAGGGCCTCACCACCCTCAGAGGGAACAATTCCTTCCCAAAATCCCATCTAACCCTGCCCTCTGGCAATGAGAAGCCATTCCCTGTGTCCTGTCCCTCCATCCCTTGTCCCCAGTCCCTCTCCAGCTCTCCTGGTGCCCCTTTAGGCCCTGGAAGGGGCTCTGAGGTCTCCCTGGAGCCTTCCCTTCTCCAGGTGAGCACCTCCAGCTCTCCCAGCCTGGCTCCAGGGCAGAGGGGCTCCAGCCCTCAGATCAACTTAATGGCCTCCTTTTGATTCATTGCTACAGCTCCACATCATTCTTCTGTTGGTCACCCCAGTGGCACCTGGGGTTTGCAGGTCCCCAGTGGGGTTTGCAGGTGTGTCCCCTCTCCAGGCTGTGTGCTGGGCAGGAGGGTGTTTCTCCACCTGGAGGGTGTGTTCCTGACCCCCTAGGAAAGTCTTTCTGGAGCAGTGGGGAGGGCTGTGGTGGGCTCAGCTGCTGTAGGGGCATACAGCAGGAATGTCCCCATGGGTCCTGACACATGCTTGTCACGCTGTCGCCAGGAAAGGCTGATCCATGCCTAGGGCTGTGCACCCTCAGAAAGTACAGACTCTGTTTTGAGAGGCTGGGCTGCCCTGCCCTCTGTGTGCAGCTCAGGTGGGTGGGTTGTGCTGCTGCTGCCGCCCAAATAACTGAGAGAAGTTGACTTAAATCCAGCTCAGCCTGCTCCAATGCCAAGTAAGTGGCAGAAGCTTCTCTGCCTCTCACTGTGTGTACCTGCAGGTCAATATTGTCCATGAGCTGGGGTAAATCAGCCCCTTGGTGTCAAATCAGTGACCATGGGCAGAAATGTGTCTGCCAGGGCATGACCCCAGTTCTGGAACATGGGTGTAAGAAATTGTCATTTCCTACATCAGAATGGCAGTTTGGGAATAACCAGGGGCCATCAGCAGACTGCCTGGAGCTGTGGGACCAGAAATAGGGGACCAAAGCTGAATAAAGGAGTGTGTAGTTTGAGCATCAGCAACATTTTCCTATTCCCATGATCTGTCAGGCTGTAGAAATCCCCCAAGGAGCATTCCCTGCCATGGGAATCAATTGAAATGGAAATGGCAATTACACGTTTGAGAGGAATCCTTCTCTGGCAGAGGGACGAGCCAGGCAGCATAGCACTCTTTCCTCTCTGATTTAGGTGTCTCATGCCCTTTTTGTTCTTTGCCTTTCCCCTTCAGACTATGGATGCCATAGCTGAAGGCTTTCTGGGAGGTTTGGAAGGAGGCTTTTTCCCAGCTCATCACAGTCTCACTGGTACAAAGGCCAGACTCAGTGCAGATGAGCACAGTTTGTGCTGCCGGCGATTGTGTCAGTGCTGGGAGCTGCTCTGCCTGTGCCAGCAGGACCTGGTGTCTGCCGGAGCCCAGGCTCAGATTCCAGCCCAAGGAGGAGCTGAGCGGGGTGGTGGAAGCTCCAAATGTGCTGAAGTGGGGCTTTGGGGGGAAAAAAGCCATTTCCAAACAGTGCGATGGAGTTGGCGAGTTGCTTTGTTTTCCTTTGGCTGTTGTATTGGATGTTTGTGGTTGGATCAGAGCTCAGCTTTGCCTTCTGCTGCATCTCCCAGTGAAGTTGGAGCCCTGTGTTTAACATCGCAAACTCTTGCCACAGGGAAAATTACTTACAGGGAGAAATCTCTTATCTAAAGTCCCATCTCCGTTAGTCATCAGCTTTTTCAAACCGCCTTTGATAGCCTAGTGAGAAAGAAACAGTTTCTGTCATAAACCATAGGTTCTGTGGGTTTTCCAGACATGAAAGACGCTCTGGAAAATTACTGTCTTCCAGTAAAAAATTGTCGATGCATAAAAAATGAACAAATTCACTGGCAAATTTTCTGTAGATTTTATTTTGTTTTCCATGTTGTTCTTCAAACTTTATATTGTTTCCACTGGAAGCTCCGAATGGGGCCATGAAATCCAGTAAATTACAAGTGCTGGCTGCAGCAGGAATGAGCATCTTTTGGATTTGGCTTTTTAGCCAGAAAAGAAAGAGAGCAGCTGCTCTCAGTGGTTTCTTGTTTTCTATCTCTGCTCTCGCCCTGCTCCGCACTGGTGATGTACCATGCAGTGAGAGGTCCTGTGTGGTACTGAGGATGCCGCTTCCTCACCCTGCCAACCCTCCCAGCTCCCTGGAAACTACTTCTAATGTAAACATTATAGAGATATTGCTCAGTACTGCTTATTTATCACTTCTACCAGATGGGGAGTAAGTAGCCTATTAACATTCACAAAGTGAGGGTCCAATTCCTTCACATTTCTAAACACATCACCCTGGGATTCCTAAGATTTATGGCGTGGAGTTTTCCCATGTTCTGAGCCCCTTTGTGGGGCCTTTAGGCTCATGGAGGTGTGCAGGGGCAGGAGGTGCTCAGGGAGCTTTGGGGGAAGGAGCACAGATTTGGAAGGCGGCAATCTGACAGAATTTGAACTCAGATATTTCATTCACTTTGATCTGAGTGTAAAATCCAAACTATTTTGAGACTCCCAAATATTCTGATTTCAGTGAGGAGTCTTGCTCCGTTGTGGCTGAAGTGGGCGTAAGGTCAAATATGCAAGTTTGTGGTGCAGCAATGAGGAGGGGTTCTTGTACTACTCCTTGTAGGTATCTTAGAAGATCAGCAAGTTTTTGAGCCCAGTGCTCTACCTTCAATATTGCCATTTTCCCAATAACACCCCTCTCTCCAGCTCACTTCTTTTCTCCCCCTCCCCCAAATCCCAAGCCCCTTTGTCTGCCCCACAGAACAACTTCTCTGTCTTTATGGGATAATTAGTGTGGACAATTGCTGCTTTTCCCATTGGGTTTGAGGTGCAGTGAGCCATGAAGGAATCTGTAATGACATGAAAAGTCACTGGAGGCGCGGATGGTGGCTGAATAGCAACAGTTACCTCTCTGAATAGATTAAATTAAAAAAAATAAAGCTTTGTGTTCAGCTGGGGGAAGGGAGGATTCACTAATCTTTTTGTACATGACAATGTGGGTTTGTATCTCGGCAGCTCAAGGAAGAAATCAGGCGGGGCTTTGCCAGACTGGAGGACCCTTTGGCAGGACTCCTGGCCATGCTGGAGAGCAGCAGTGATTGGAAGGGGAAAGGGCATTCCCTGGGGTATTGCATCACCACGGAGCTGCAGCTTTGGATAAAAGAGCATCCTGCTGTCCCACAGGTTAGAAAAAGAGAAAGCAAGAGAGCTGGGAGAGAGGAGAGAGCAATTGATTTTCATGTTCCTCAAATACCTCCAGTTTCACTTTATTCTAAAGTCCAGCATCCTCTCTGTAGCCTTACACAGAGTGTGACAAGGTGTGAAACTCACAGTGGGATGTTGTTATCTGTGGCATGCTGGCCTGAAAATGAAATCATATTGGGAGCTGTGCTGCCAGAGCTGTTTCCTCTCCAAAGTAGGGATTTCCATCTCTCCAGATCAAACCACTTTGATCAAGTGTTGCTCTTGCAGCCTTTCCAGACTGGAGGCTCTCCCACTGGAACCCACATCCCTGCTGTCAGGAGAAACCCAGTTGCAGAAGTCTGCTCTGTGTGTTCTTCCAGCTCTGCAAATAGAAGCCAGTTACTGTAGGATTGCTTAATTCCTGCCATATGGTGGGAATGCAGAAAATGGGAATAACCTGCCTTTTCAGCAGCTGAATGATTAGTTCTGTAAAGTTGGGTCATCAGATTATATGTCCTAACGTTTACCATTCCTTCTGCCTTCAGATATTCTGACCTACTGAGATTTTCTCTTTTCTGTAAGCTTTTGGCTCTGAACTGCAGGTTACTTTTCTATTTGTGTTGCTTCCTTTCCTATTTTTCCAAATGGCTCTGGTTAGATGTTGAGCTCTGCCATCACAGGATCAGCAAAGTGCAGGGAAGTGACACTGGCGCTGAAATTCCTGTGTCATGAGTGAATGATCGTGTGGGAACACAAGGATTAATACCTGTGTCTGTGCATCTTTTGATGGTGCTTTTGCTTTTCTTACCCTTCATGCACCCAGCAGCAAGCCTGGGAATGAAAATGGAATTCTTATGCCTGATAGGTGAGATCTCCCTGGAGGGGAGTCACTGGATTCAAAGATTTTCTGCTGGGAACTAGAGGGGAGAGTTTCTGAAGAGCTCTGTTAGCACAGAGGGCATTTTTCCAATTTCAGATTTTACTTTTGCACAAGGCCCTATCCCTTCTCCAGAATTACCCCACAGGCATTTCATGTTCTTAAAGTGGATGCTGTGAAAAAAATGTGTATCATATTGTTCTGATTTCTGCTTGCAGACTCCGTGGGGAAATCGGAGAATCCCTTCCAGAGGAATTCACTTACTCTGTTTAAACAAGCTGCGTTTCCAACCGCCGTTGAATCGCAGCCATCTTTACCAAACCTGTGTTTGATTGTTTTTTGGTTGTTTTTTGAAGTCTGGCACCAAGCTGAAGAAGCTGCAGGCCCGTGTGCTCGGAATGCTCTCCCAGTGCCCAGCTAATCTGCTTGACCCCCTGATTAGCATTTACCAGCTCCACACAGCAGACCGGAACTATTTGCTTGAACATGTCAGTCATCTTTATCTCCAGGGCAGTTACAAAGAGGTGGGTCATGTCTTTCAAATAAATTTACCTTGCTAGCTCTCTGTGAATGTCTGTGCCCTTTTTTTTGGATGCATTTCAATGTGAATTCCATTTCATCCCAGCAGCTGCACGCTGTGAATGCTGCAGCTTAATGTGCTCTTCTCATGTTCAGGAGCAGGCTGGGCTCAACCTCGGCTTTTCTGCTGGCAAGGACAGAATGCCAGGGGATCCTCCCTCCACTCCTTTGCTGACCTTTGAAAGTAATAGGTTAATAGGCTTTAATTTGGAGAATTTAAGGGGATGGTTGTGTTCTTGTTTGTTTTCCTTGTCCTTAGCAAGAAAAGAAGGGATTTTAGTCCTTGGTCATAGATCTGCTGTGCTATCTCCAACCCACCTGCAGCTGGAGGACTTGGAAAACCTCACTAGTCCCATGTGATTGCCCCAACCTCAGGTCTCAGTTGGAGGAATTTTGAAGCCTCTTTACCACTAAAGCTCATATTGCAAATGTGTAAAACCTCCTGTATTTGTGTCTGGGTGGTTGACATAGGCAGGAGTTCACCAGACCCAGGATTTACCTGGGTTTACCCTGTTCTACAGCACTGCAGCATCTCTGACATGGTTGCTCCATCCCTGGAATTGTTCCAGGCCAGGTTGGACGGGGCTTGGAGCAACCTGGGATAGTGGAAGGTGTCCCTGCCCATGGCAGGGGGTGGAACTGGATGGTCTGGAAGGTTCCTCCCAACCATTCTATGATATTTCTTTTTTAAAGGCAAAAGGGTTTGTTTTTCTCCCAGGAGCATGGTTCATTTGGATGGTGTGTAACAACTTGATCTTATTTAGCAAAAGTAAAAACTCAAATAGCATTCTTAAAATCCTGTTCTTCAGTAAAGCTGAATTCCCAAGTGACGTCCTGGAATCCCATTCTTTTTGATTTCTTTCAATACTGAAACAAAGATATTTTGTATTCGGTTTGAAATTCCCAGGTAGCTGCTTGAGACTTACTCTTGTGCTCAAAAAGTTTTTGAATGTGAGTATTTGTCAATTACAACAGAAATGTCTTATTTGACTATATTCAAGTGGGATTTTTAGGTTCATGGCTCCAAAGATATTTGTTGTTTTCATTAGAAATACAGTTCTTTCTAGATCCAGCTTTGGAAAGCTCTAGATCTTTTTGGTGAAATTGTTGTTCTGGTTTTTCTTTCACAGCAGAGCTCATTTGCTGCTCATTCCCAGTGTGAAGAACAGGAAACCTCAACAGCTTCTCACTCTCAGCCATAGCTTTCTTCTAGCTTTGTTTTGTTACCAGAAGGATGAATAGAATTATCTTCAAAAATGACAGGAAGTCTTTTACTGCCCTTGGGGACTGAACACACCTAAAAGTCAGACTAACCCCAAACAACCTGGAGCTGGGGCTCTGAGCATTGCAGTGGCTCTGGGTGTCCGTCTGTCCTCTCTTCCCCATCTCTCAGCTGGGGCAGTGAAGCAGACTCACATGTAGGATTTTTGGCTCTTCACTCTGTCACCTCAAAGGACAGAAATCCATACAAACCCTGGCTGTCATTATTTATTTTCTTACTGTATTTGCAATAAAACACCAGGCATTTTACAGTTCAGTACTTAAAAGGACTTATAAAAAAGAGGGAGATGACATTTTTCATGGACAGATAGTGATAGGACAAGGGCAACTATTTTAAGCTAAAAGAGGAGAAATTTAGATGGGATATTGGGGGGAAATCCTTCCCTGTGAGAGTGGGGAGGCCCTGGCACAGGGTGCCCAGAGGAGCTGTGGCTGCCCCAGGATCCCTGTCAATGTTCAAGGCCAGGCTGGACAGGGCTTGGAGCAAGCTGGGATAGTGGAAGGTGTCCCTGCCCATGGCTGGGGCTGGAATTGGATCAGCTTTCAGGTCCCTTCCAACCCAAACCGGTCTGGGATTCTGTGATTTATTCTAGAGCAGATTATTCCCTTTGTCTGGGGTGTGCAAACCATGAATGCCCTCTCCCTTGAGAGTTAAGGCTCCTTTCCCTCATGGAGGTTTTGGAGAAAGTTCTCTTTGGAGAATGAGATCCCAGAGCTCCCTGGGGGTGGCCGTGGCAGTAGTTTGTTGCTGAAGCACCTCTGGCCCTCCCTTACACCTGGATTTGGGGGAGCTGGTCGGAGGCTGAACGCGGGGCTCGGGGCAGTGCTGGCACAGAGCACAGGAGAGGGGACTGGGGACAGGTGGAGGTGACAGCTCTGGTTTAGCAGCACGGGCTGTGCTGAGGAGGCACCTGCAGGGGAGCAGCGCCAGCGGATGGCACTGTGCTCCCGGGATGCAGGGAATCAGGCAGATACTGGGAGCTGGGGAAAAGCAGGGATGTGGAACTGGGTTTTGAGGTGTCTGGGCTGTCTGGCGCTTTATCTTTCTTCTGTGGCGGGAGCGTGCTGCTGCTGGAGGAGCAGTGAGAGGTTTGAGCAGGGCGAGGGGCTCCCAGCTCTGCTCATCGTGGCCCCCATGGCATGGGGAGATGGGAGGGTTCAACATTCCTGCTCAGGGGGTTCCAGTGAAGCACAGCAGCCTCGTCCCCTTCCCAGAGCCCTCCGAAGCCAGCCATGGCTCCATGCCACCTGCACCTGGGCTGTGCCAGAGGTGCCAGAGCCCAGCTGCACTGCCAGGAGGATGCAGTGGGGGAAGGGCGATTGGTGCCAGGGGTCGTGGTGTGGGGTAGGGTGCTGGGGGCTGGAGGATGTGCTGTGGAAAGGGCCCTGGATGAGTGCTGTGTGGGAAGGTCCGGATGGATGTGGTGTGGGAAAGGCAATGAGTGCTGGTGGTTTGGTGTGGGAATGGCGCTGGGTGTTTGGTGTGGGAAGGACACTCGGTGTTTGGTGTGGGGAGGGCGCTGGGTGCCGGCGGGACAATGCCCGGATTCAGCAGACCGGGGGTAATGCAGCGCGAGCGGGGCTGCGAGAGGCCCTGAATAGGCCAGGCTGTGCTGGAGAAGAATGAGGGGTAGGCAGAAGGCAAGCTAGTGTTTCATGGTCATCTTATGTTACACTTCAGCCTTTCAAAGAGTGTCTGGGGCTGCTTGAATGAACCTCTCTTGCACTGCGAATGCGGGAGCCCGGAGACAAAGGGGACTCTTGTCACTCTCAGGCCCCTTTGGGGAATAAAAGCCATTGTCACATGAACAGGGGCAGTCTGGCAGGCTGTGCATGCTTCAGTGCCCCATGATATCGCTAAGTCTCAGCAGAAATCACATTCAGGGCCCTGTCAGCTTTGATTAGCGGGGTCTCATGACTTAATGTGCTGCGATATTTCATGTCTAAGGGTGGCGGCTGTCTTTCTGGGGGATGAATGCCCTCTATTGTCCACTGAGTTATTTTATTTACATTTTTTAAACAGCTTATAAAGGTAAAAAGATAGCTGTGCTTAAAGAAAAAAATCAAATTCCTTTGCTTCTGGATCAGCAGTGAGTGCTGCTCGGGTCAGATACAGTGAAACTTGTTTTCACAGTCAGCATCAGAGTTCTCGTCTTGTTTAACAGCTTTATAGTAAATTCTGAACAGGTGGCAGTGGAGCTGCGTTTAGGAAGGAAACAATAAATAATCTTTTTAGCCTCTGACAACCAGAAATATTCCTGGGCCTGAGAGACCTCCCACTCCAGCCTCTGTGTCAGTGATTCGCAGAGTTTCTCTCCCCTTCATCACTTTGGTTCTTAAACAAGAATATTGGATGAAGCCAGTAGTATTTTATTTTTAACAGGATTTTCAGTTGCTGTCCATTCAGATTTCTCTGTTTTCAAAAGCAGAGTATATTTTTTCTTCTAACATTTTATCCATCGATTTCTAGAAATAATCAAGGCTTATATGTTAAATTTGGTTAATGTGTGCTCTTTCAATTAAGATAATGTGGGTTATCTGGTAGAGTTCAGTTAAAATTTGACATAAAATATGTTGGAGTAGCGAGAGAAAAAGCTGTGTAGACACAGAATTGCAAGTTTGTCAGCAGTACTACTACAGACATAATAGAAGAGTTGTTGACCAGAGTTAAACTTAAAGGAACACAAATACTCGAAAGTGTAAAAATGGACAGTTCAATCCCCACCATGACCTTCAGTTACAGTGTAGGGATGTTCTGAACAGAGTCAGGGGTGTTGATGTTTGTAGCCCTACTTCATCCATGGTGCTGGACTACACACAGTGTATCTTTGCAGATCTGTCAGTAGAGATCAGTGTTAGCATTGATTGAGCACATTAATGGATAATCAGATTTTGGATTTCTTCACTCTGGCTTTTTCTGAGCTGTTCTCAGGCCAGGGAAAATGTCTTTGATATTGCTTCTTATCTCCATTCACCACCTTAATTATACAAAGGCTTGTTCAGCTCTTACCATAATTTAAAGTGTGTGCATTTGAATTTCCTTTTTTCTTTTAAATTAAGAATCATATTGGCTAAAAAGCCCAAGGAAAATGTTACAGCTGTTGTTTCTCCTGTAAAGATGATAATGTTTTAGTATCCACCCCTTTTTCCTCTGCACTTACCCTGCTGCTAAAGGACAGCTTTAGTAGCAGGTTGCCTGCTGGGTGGTGCCTCCCTGGAGCAGAGGGAGCCAACCCACGGGCCATGGGCCACTGCTGCCCCTCCCAGCCTCCAGAGCCACCTCTGCCCTGGGGAATGCTGTGGAAGGAGCTTCAGCGCTGCTGGGAGTCATAAGTGAGATGGTGGAGTTCTGCTCCTACTGCCAGCATTCCTGGGCTCTGGGACAGCCCCGGGGATGTGCAGCAGATCCAGCTGTGCAGAGTATGGCTCTAGTGGAGATGGGTGCCCTGAGCACCCCCAAACCGTGGGCAGTGCTCAGAGAAAGCCGAGCTGTTAAACCCCACCTAAAACTGCGGAATGGCCTGAGGGACACAAATCAGAGAGGGCTGGCTTCACTGCCCTCTTCCCCTCACCTGTGCGTATTCCAACCTGGACTTGTACTTCTCTCCGCGTACCTCAAATTCTTCAGCTGCAATAGCCTGTCACTCCTCCATGTTGATGGTGTCACTCTTTCCTGCTCTCCTGAGTGTGGACCTGAGGAATGTCATGTTTCCCTGGTTTCTGCAGACCTTCCCACAGCCAGCTGTGTATGAAGTGCCCTTTGAGCAGGAAGCAATCAACCATTGAACCTGATGTCATCCACTGTGCAGTGATGAGAGCTCTGAGAGCTCAAGAAAGCTGATTAGCCACAGGTTTGAAATGAGTGATTCCAAAACACAAAACAGATGTGCCCAATGATTAATACCTGGTACACCTTTTACTCAATTATTTCTGCCATTATCCAGGCTTTGGTCACTGTGATTTTCTTGGAGTTGGGGTTGGCTCCTCCTCTGCAAAGTCTCCTTCTTTTGTTTGGTTTATTCTTTGCATTTTCAGAAATTCCCTCACCGTGTGTTCAGAAATAGTGCACTCAGTCAGGCACAGACACATCTGCGTCTGTGCTGTCCCAGCTCACTTGCAGCAGAGCCAAGAGCAGGAGTCATCAGAAACCACTGGTGTCTCTCCTGCCTCAGCACTCCAAGCAGTTCTCCTGCACGAGGTTATTCCTCTGCTGCGAACCCCACCGTGGGAAAATTGCAGAAATTGTCAGTGCAGACACCACCCAAGTGCACATACCCTTGCAGATAAGATCTTGTGTGGCTTCCTGCACCTCATACTGTATGTGGAAAGAATAGTCATTTTTTGATGAGACAGAGCCAACTGCATTCAAAACAAGCCAAGAGGAGCAGGTATTGGTGCAGGGTGTCTGGGCCGTGCTCGCTCCAGAGCACTCCCCACTTTCCCATGCTCGTGGGTTGCATTCGCGTGACTGCAGGAGTGTTCTGGTGCTCATGGCTGGGCCTGAACATGTCAGGTTTGGGAAACTTCCCCCGGCCTTTGGTCAGTGCACCTACACATGGGTTGGGTGGAATTCAATGTAGTGTTGCCCAGCTTTGCATTCCGCCCCGGCCTCAACCAGCCCTCTGCTATATTTTAGGTATTTAACCTTGGGAGACAAAACTATTACCAAATGTACAGATAGGATTTTTTGCATTCACCATCATTAAGTCAAAGAGTGGCCCAAAGCTCCCTGAGGATGAGGAGACTCAGGAGCTTGGATGGGATTTGGATCAAGCCATGGCCATCAGCTTTTCTCCTGCGCTAAGCAGTGCATTCATCAGATCCCTGTCCCGTGTACGCTTGGGGGTTCAAGGCAAGGGAGGGACCAGCCTCCCGCAGATTTGATGTCATCTGGGAGGTTTAGTACAGGTTGAACACTGTCATGTGCTGCAATAATGATAATTATTGCTGTTACTAGATTATGCTAGAAATTCTGTGTGGATTAAATGTATTTTTGTGCAAAGGCTCCTTGTACCACCACCCATGACAATAACGTTCTCTTTGGGGTTTGAGGGGGTGAGTAGACCCTGATAGGTGTCAGTATCTCAGCATTCCCCAGAGCTTCCCCGTGTTCCTGCGTGCTGCCTCGGGTTTTGGCTCTTACTGATCAGCTGGTGAAGTGGCGGGGTACCTGATGTTCGGGATTGTGTAGCCCTGCTGATGCAGCCCAAGGATCTGCAGTTAGATGAGCAGGATTGCCAGATTCCAGCTTCCCTGGCTCGCCTTCCAGCACAGCACCGCAGATGGAGAATGCTGGCTCTGGGTGGGGAGGGGGTTTCTCGCCCCTTCAGTTACAGCCTGCTCGGCCTCATTAAAGTGTTTGTTTTCTGAGTCAAAATGAGCCTGCAAATGAGGTGTTGCTTTGCTGGAGATCTTATCGGCTGTAAACAGACTGTTAAAAATAGGGTCGTTTTACACAAAACTTGTTTGTGGAGTGAAACAATTCAAAACACGATAATAACAAAACAAAATCTTAAAATAGCTCGGAGTTGAGACCACAGACACAGCTGCCAAGCACTTTCATCTTTATTACAGTTACTCATATCTCTTCTCTTACTATTCCCATTGTAAACAGGCTGATGTTATCTCTGCTGGCCTCCCAATCAGCCCAGCCCCTGGAGCTGCACCCTGATCCAGCCTGGTGCCTGTTTCTAGGGCCCAGCTCATGCTTCTGCTTCCATGTGTAGCTTCAGGCATGGACAAGGTAGCTGCCCTGCTCCGTGAGTGTTCCCTGCTGCAGGGAGGCCCTGCCAGCAGCACCATCACTCTGCCTGCTCCGTTACCTACTTGAGCTGGAGGATGTTAAATTGCTGTTAAAAAACAGTTTCTGTAAAGCACTGGGCCGTGCTGCCCAGAACAATGGAGTCACCATCCCCGGAGATGTTCAAAAACACATAGATGTGGCACCTGGGGCCATGGTTTGGCAGTCAGCACTGTGGTGGTGCTGGGTTAATGGTTGGATTTGGTGATCTTAGAGGTCTTTTCCAGCTGTGATGATTCCATGAATCTCTGTGTGTTTGGAGTTCCTCTGTCCTCCAGGCCTGCTGTGGGGGAGCTGAATCTGCCAGCCCTGGGCAGGGAAGGGAGGGCTCCCCACACCCTGGACAAATGAACATCTCTTGTTCTACACCCTTTGGGACAGGGTGGAATATCCAACCAGGGGAAGAAGAAAACCCAACCTGACACCACACATGTTCATCTGATTAAGTCACCTGTACAGTTAGTAGAGCTGGAGATAAACCTCTGCCATGTAGATAACAGTGCTGCAATCAGGTTAATCTGAACATTAAAAAGCCATTAGGGAGCTGTTGGATGTTGCAGTTAAAACTAAGGCTACAATAGGAGGTACTAATGAGATCAAATGGTGAAACAAGACTTTGAGAGTTGCAAATTTTTGTTTTTAATGATTTCTTTTAATTCAGCAAACTGAGGAGCTGGGAGGCAAACAAAACCAGCTGCCAAAGCTTTGGAGCAAACCCCTTCTTCAGGTCCACACCAGAAGTAGCAGCCCTCAACTTGAGAATAATCATTCAGATTGAACACTGTGTTATTAAGCTGACAATGTGAGAGGAAAGAAGCAGCTCTTTGCCTCTAACTTGTGGAATAGTTACAAAGTCTGGAGTAAGGGAGAGGTTTGGCTGAGGTTTAGCTGGGCTGAGCAATGCTCCTGTGTCTTTCTGTTCAGTATCTGCGTTAATGGTGGTTCCTCTTTTTGTCACTTAAAGTTCTTCTCTTGATTTCTCTTTTGAAGATGAAGCCTGGACTTCCAATGAAGCAGTGCTAAAGAAACCATAAACCACCCAAACTTCCCCAAAACCAAACCCAAACCAAAACAAACAGAAGAAACTGATATTTTCCCACTGCTAAGTGGGGCAGTAGGATTGAGCAGCTGAACTTCCATGACGTGTGTTGGTTCTCTGCTTTTGCGCACTCGGTCTTTGATGCAGTGGGTGAAATACAGGCACAAATTCCCCAGAAAGGAATGTAATCGCTGCTGCTGCTGTGAGCAGGGGTGAGCTGCGAGGTGTTTGTGGTGCTTGTGTGGCTCTTCAGGACATGTGCTACCAGTGATGGGGTGAGTTCAGGTGTCACTCGAGTGATCACAGGAAATGGATTTCAAGGCATGTGCCTGCCCCCACTTGGGTTATTTTTCTGGTTAAGTTTTTCCAGAAGGGTTCCATGCAGGTGACATGTAATGGTGGGGGTTCTCTTTCCCTGGGGAAATGCACATTTGGTACTGCATTTTGTTTATGTGTTATGGGGTCTATAAGGAAGATGGGAACAAACATTTTAGCAGGGCCTAGAGTGGTAGGACAAGAGATGATGGTTTTAAACTAATAGAGGGGAGATTTAGATTAGATATAAGAGATTTTTTTACAGTGAGCATGGTGAGGTCTTGGCACAGGTTGCCTAGAGAAGCTGTGGCTGCCCCATCCCTGGCAACATTCCAAGTCAGGTTGGACAGCAGCTCTGTGCGACCTGATCCAGCTGAAGATGCTCACTGCAAGGGGGTTCGAACTAAGTGGGCTTTAAAGGCCTCTTCCAACCCAAACCATTTTACAATTCTATATTCCAACAGCTAACACAGTTCTAAAGTGCATCTGTTTTGACAAATGCATCATTTTCCTGGTCTTTCTCTCAAATCAAAATCAATCACCAAGAGCAAGGAAACCTATGGAAGAGAAGAGCCCTCCAAGCCGTACCTCACTGGTTTTATCCTCATCTGAATAAACAGGCATTTGTGAGCTCAGTGGATTCCATCCCATCGTTGGTCAATGCTGCACACATGTTCTGGCAGGATCACAGATGTGTTTTCAGCACTGCTTACAGCCCTCTGGGAAAATGCAGCCTAACTTGGCAGAGTAGTTGGAACGACACTCCGTGTCCAACCTCCTCATTTCAAGTTCCCAGTTCAGCACTAACACACATGGAGGTGCTCCAAGGCTCCTTGCCCTTATCGCCCCTGTTACTGGCACAAGGCACTATATTAAAGCCACCCATTAAGTGCTTATTCTGTATTTGAGATCCGAGTGTTCTCACACACTACAGAAATCAGGCACTCTTACCTCCTGTAAGTCCTGATCTGTGCCTGTGCCTCCCAAGCAGTGCACAGTTAGAGCTTCATCCAGTCTCCAGCTGGGATGGGACAGGTGGTGGCTGAACCAGCTCTTCTGAGCCTGTGTTCCTGCAGTTCATCCCAGCAAGTTCCAGAAGATCCTAATTTGGAGGCAGTTTGTGAACGTGGCAGGTCTTGGCTTATCGAAGATTCAGAGATCCCACGAAGGGGAAAAATACACCTCGCTGCCTGTGGTGACCTTGGCGCTTTCAGAGGTGTGGAGTGACTCAGGAATTAGAGAAACTGTAACTTCTTGGTTTCAGGGTGTTTAAAATCTTGAGTTGCTTTCACAAAATGCAACTATTTTACAAAACTTCAAAGGTAGAGTGAGACTGATAA
This sequence comes from Melanocharis versteri, assembly GCA_013397845.1. Taxonomy (NCBI): domain Eukaryota; kingdom Metazoa; phylum Chordata; class Aves; order Passeriformes; family Melanocharitidae; genus Melanocharis; species Melanocharis versteri. Next base: position 71,002 of record VZTG01006295.1, read on the forward strand.
ATTTAGCTCAGAAAGGTGTGGTGGGTCAGGTGTTTTTACCATGACATTGATAGGAAATATCCATCCCAGCTGGTCTTGTCCAAGCGCTTCACTTGCTTTCTGCCCAACAACTTGATCTTTAATTTTTGCTCCAGGGGCTGTTGTTACTCAGGATATGCAGCTCTGCCAGGAGTGTTCTTGTACATTTGTGGAATGAATGTTGCCAAATGTTTGCAGGATTTGTGCTTAACAATGTAACAGAAATAATTAACACATTAAAAATGTGTATAACAGCATTTTTACCTCACTTTGGAATAATGCCAATTTATCCACTCTAGGGTTCTTCTAAATACACAATGTTTTTTCATGTTTTCTAGGCAGCCATACTGAGTATTAAGCTGAAATTACAGCCAGATCAAGATGTAGAGAAGGTGAGTCATTTCCTCTGCAGGCTCCTCTGTCATCGGATCCACCTTTTGTTAGCCGGAGATCCATCAGGGCCCTCCAAGTCTTGCTGCCTTTCACCTGAGGCTTTACTCCAATCCCAGGACGTCCCTGTTGTGTTGTTGCTGTACCTTTACATCAAGGCTAGGGACAGAGTGCTTTGTTAGCCCCCATTACACCTCCTGCCCGGTTTTTCTGGCTGCAGCCACTGCTATAACAAATCCTGGCTGTGCTCATCACTGAGGCAGAGATCAGTACTTTGCTGCACTGAAGCTTTGCTCATATTTGTGTTACAAATGTCACAGCACTCTTATAGGCAGCACTGGTGGCTTGGGCAGGGTTGGCACCTGCTCTCATGCTCCATGAGGATCAGGGGCAGGGCATGGTGCTTTCAATGTAATTCCTTCTCCTAGATGTGTACCCCACTACTGCTCCAGGATAAAACTAACTTGGTGGAAGATTATGTGGCAGAATATCCTGAGCTCCAGAGGAAGCTCTTGGAGACCCTGGACACGTGGTGTGACCCCAGCTTCAACATCAGAGACATCACAAGGTAGAAACACTTGTCTTTCTGAACAGCTGGGGCCAAGGTGCTGCCAGAGCACAGCATGTCTGTCCCTGGATGTGTGGGGATCAGAGCAGTGTGTCTGTCCCCTGGATGTCCATCTGTGATCGTGTCCCAGCATAAGGCAGTGCAATATATTGACTTTTTGGCTGAAAAAGGGAAAATTCTGGTGACTCTGCTAGAGCCTTCTCCAACGCCCCAGCCTGTAGGACAGAGGAATCCTTGCTGTTGACAGATGCTCCATTCCTGCCAGGAGTGCAGCTGAAACCTGCGCAGGACACCCCAGCAGCAGAGCAGTATCAAAGCTTCCCGCGCAGGTTGGAGCAATCGGCCTCTCGTGCTTTAGTGCAGACAAGGGTGACTTTCAGTATCGGTTGTACAGGTTTGGCAGGAAGATAACACTGTGATGAAGTGGCAGAAAAACAAGAGATGCAAGTGGTTAACCTTCCTGTGCTCATCAACTCATGGTGTGTGTTTTCACTTCTGAATTGCCTCTCACTCGAGTAACTCCTGTCACTCAGAGCCAGCAGCACAGTCCGAGTCACGGTGTAGCTGCAATAGTTGCTGTCAGCTCTGAAAAAGAGATGAAAAGGAGTTGCTCACTTTCTCTTTCTTTAAAATGAGTCCCTGGACTTGCTTCAAGTGGTTGACTGAAATTCGTGTGGTTGTGCTGTTGGCTTTTCACTGTACCTTGGGAGAGGCAGGGGCCTGTCCTTACCGACATCCCACAGACCCCAAGCCCTCTGCTGTTAAGTGTCTGCTATTTGGGAAACATCCTTTAGGTGATGCCACAGATGTGTCTTTCTGGTGTTGTTACAGACCATATCAAGGCCTGTCCAGGTACAAACCAGAAAAATTTAACCGCAGAGTGCTCAGCAAGCTGGTCTTCAGGCTCCTGGAGAGATTCAACGTTGACCCAGGTATGGGATATTGCAATGTATTGTGGAGTTATCTCAGCAATAAAGAACAGACAAAGTCAATTTGTCTTCATCCATGTTCATCAAGGAATCTCTGCTGTCATTTATCCTTGGGAGTTTCAGGGTTTAATTAATGATATTGAAAAACAAAGCTGGTAAGTTTTGGGAATTATCACTTTGTGCTGTCGAAGAATTAAGTGCTGGTGACTAATAGACTGCTTCTGCCATGATTTGAAATAAATCCTGACCTCAGCATGGCTCTGCATAAACACACCATGGTCAGCTCTGAGTTATGACTCCATTCCTCTCACATAAGAGGCAAGTCATTATTCACTGGGGATCTGTTTTCTTGAGCTGCGGGTGCGTCAGCTGGGAGGAGATAACCCTTGGGAAGCAGGAGCCTCACAGCCCTTTGTATTCTTTGCATAAACTAGGGTTGGTGGGGGGAATTTTAAGGCTCTTGCAGCCCTGCAAGAGAAGTGGCACATTTTCTGTCACTTCATCAGCAGCTCTCTACCAAAATCTGCTTTGCTTTGGTTCTTAGCGGGGACTGTTGATTTTTCCTTCTTTGGGGCCTTGCACCAGACCCCTTTAGGTGCACCGTTAGCTTTTGCCCTGCAGAGGTTTCCATCATTAACCTAAGGTATGCAATTCTCTTTTCTTGGACTGAAAAGGGTTTTCTAACCACAAACTGTGGGCTTGTTACACCTGTCAGCAAAACTACTGCATATTAATCTTCCCATCTTCAGACTGGTGTTCAAAAGTTAACAAGATAAACCCTGCAAACCTTCACTGGAGGAGAAGTGGATATAATTAAACCCAGCATGTTGGTGTGGAAGCTGAGACATATGGGGGTGATTTATTCAGAAATTAAAAGCTTCCCAGGAGATCATTAGTTTTCAGTAGTTTTCCCTCCTTGACAATGTTGGACGTTCAGTTGGCTGTGTTGTCTTTGATGATCTGTAAAGAGAAAAGCATTGTTCCCCTTTCCTTATGAAAGCTCCACCAAGGGTATGATATGATGGTAGAGGTGCAATGATGTAACTGTTCAGATGCAAAATCCTGAGAAATAATAATTAAAGAAAAGAAAAATCTAGGAGAGGAGCATGTGTTGGGCTCAGGTGCACTCAGTGGGATGCAGTGTGCTTCCACCTGGTAATGCTTTCCAGATGTTGTAGCTACTGATAATAATGGCCAGATCTTGCTGGTCCTCCACAGCCATTCACTGGTGAGGAGGTTCCTTGGGGTAAATACAGATCCCATTCCACCCAGACAAATGTCCTTCCAGCCCTTTCTGCCATGCAAACTGCAGTGTCTGCAGTGCAGGGGAAGTCCTTGCTCCGGAGGGCTGCCCACCTCTGCTGGTGTGAGAGGGGATGCAGGCACCTGGTTTGGACTTCAGCTAAAGCCAGTGCTGGGTGACTCCCACAGTCCCATACAGGACAGTTGGTGTTTATTTTTTCCAGAATACCATGTGTAATTACGAGCAGGAATTCTCACATTGCTAAACTGTGGCTGTCAGTCTCCTTTGAAGTGCTTCGGAAGGGGATGAATACCTGCAGAGGAATTGCTGCTTTAGTGCTGGTTGTGCTGGAACTGAATTGGGAAATGCTGGCAGCTGGAATAATGTGGCTTTCTTTGTCTTCCCATCTCTCCCCTCCCTTTTGCTGAACTTCTGGGGGTTTTTTCTCCATTCTTTAGTGGAAGCAAGTCTGACGGGGAGGGAAAAGTACACAAATAGTCAGCAGGCTGGGCAAAATGTACAGATAAAAGAAACCCTCTTTTCTCTTGTTCTGAGCAGCTCCCCCAAAAGCTGGTGGTGAGGCAGAGCTCGCATTTTTTGTCACCTCACCTGGGCTTGTCTGATGCTGTGGCTGCTTTTGGTCTCCTCTTCCCTGTGACTCGCACTTGCTGTGAGAGCCTGAGAACAACAGCAGGGAGGGAAGTGGCTTTGGTGAGAAGGGCTGGAGGAGGATGGGGTTTCTGGGTATGAGAAGGCAAACTTGTGTGTGACTCAGTTCTTGCAGTTCCAAATCGACTTGGAGATTGCACTCCCTGCTCTCACTCTTGCCCACTCACAGTAAATCACACTGACTGCCAAGCACTGCTGAGGTGTCCATCAGCAACTGAGACCTGGAACACTCCTGGGAACTGCCAGCCCTGAATTTCAGAGCCTGATAGGAGGTGGCTCAATAAAAAAAAAGATTTCACACCTCAGGGAAAAAAAAATCAAGCCATCCTCTTAGGTTAGTCCTCCTGTTCTTTTTCAGAGCTGTATTCCAGTGTTCCTGTTAACTCCCAAACAGGGCATGGGGAGTGGGAGATTTTCTGCTGGGTCCCAAAGGTGTCCCAATAAACCGTGTGTGGATTTCATTCCTCTTATTGGGGAAGGAAGAAGCTGGGCAGAAGTGGTGTGTGATTGAGGAAATTGAAGTTTATAGAGTCTTTACTCACACCTGGGTCAGTATGCTCTGGGTTAACGAGCCTGTAGCTTTTCCAAGCTAATTACTTAATAGTCTTTGGAGACCCTGTGAGATCGACTTCACAAATGCAAGTTTCAGTCAAAACAGATCTCAGAGGTGAGGGAACAGCCCCTTCCCAGGGTTGGCCTGGTTGAATCTGTTCTCTGCTGTGGTTTGGCACAGCCAGGACACAGAGGGAGCTCAGTGATGTTTTTCATTTACAATTCCCAAGTCTGAGGTGGAAAGGATCCTGCTCTGAGAAGTGTAACAGCCTGATCTGTTGGGCTTAGTGCCTCCGTGCCAATGAGGGAGATCCGAGCGGAGGGACAGAGAGCAGAGAGGGGGCACCTGAGAGCCCCGGTACCGGTGGGGCTGTGCTGGGGCAGTGACTGACGAGCACCTCCGCTTCTGAGCGGTGTGAGCGAGGCTTGCCGCGGGCTTCCAGTTTTTTGACGTGAACCAGGAGAAATGTTTCCCTCGCTTGAGCACGCAAGTGTCCGTTTGGTTTAACGTGGGATTTCCGTCCGTGTGCGCGGCCCCGCGCTGCCGGGAGTGCCGCGCTGCGGGGCAGCAGAGGGCAGGAGAGGGCTGTGCACGGCCACATCTGCACAGGTGAGCCACAGCTGGCTCCGCACGGCCACATCTGCACAGGTGAGCCACAGCTGGCCCCTCACAGCCTCACATCTGCACAGGTGAGCCACAGCTGGCTCCACACGGCCACATCTGCACAAGTGAGCCACAGCTGGCCCCTCACAGCCTCACATCTGCACAGGTGAGCCACAGCCTCAAGCCAGCCCATGTCCAGGCAGTCACCAGTGAGAGCCCCAGCTGGGCCCTGGGAGCCCTCACCAGGCAGAAGATGCTCAGTTAGAAACAAGGGAATGACTTGTACAACTTGACAGGAATGCCTTTGGAGGGAGAGCTGGAGGTTATTCCCTTTTTTTCCTCCTGACTTCCGTGGTGATTTTCCTCCAGAGTGTTTTAACTCAGGTGTTAAATACCAGCACAGCTCTCCATTCTATTTTCTCTCTTAACAAGTTACCCTTCACCCTCATGTTTTCCATAGAATCCCAGACTGGTTTGGACTGGAAGGGACACTAAAGCCCATCCAGTCCCACCCCTGCCATGGACCCATTCCAACAGGAGCTGGGCCCCGAGGCTGGGGCAGCTCTGCAGGTGGGGTCTCCCCTGAGCAGGGCAGAGGGGCAGAATTCCCCCCTCCCCTGCTGCCCACGCTGGGGGCTCTCACCCACCTGCACCCCCAGGTCCTTCTCCCAGGGCTGCTCTCGGTCTATTCTCTGTCCAACCTCTCTGTGTGTTTTTGATTCATCCTTCTCTGGGTTTTTTGTAATAAAATATAGAAACCCAGATTCAAACTCAGTTCCTTTGCTCCATCAGAATTAAATATGTCACCAGTGCCAGACATGTTTCCAGTCCATCCACGTTCCTCTGTCTTTTCCACACAGAAGCCAAGCATTCAACTCCCCCAGTCCTGCCAGAGCCTGTGCTTTGGATATTTCCTTTAGAATCTCAAAGAAAAAGCTGTTCAGTGGATGTTTTGGGTGGCCTGGAGGGGTCACACCATGGTTCTTTCTAAAGTGCTTTGAAAACTTTAAGTTAGGTGGTGGTACTAATTTTTACGTTGATCTTACATTCTTTAGAGAGTGTTCCTTTCCATGAGCTGATGATCTTTCCTCCAGATATTGGGATAATATCCAGAGGAAAGATCACCATATTTACTGGTGCAATATCCTGCGTGATAATTGCAGTAATTTCCTCAGATGCTTTGAGGGGAAGGATCTGTTGTCACAGTGTGGAAGATTAACTTACAAATAACAGCTTTAAGCATTTCTATTTGAGATGGAAACATTCACATTCTGAGGTGATGCTTCAGGACACTCTGAGGAGCTGGTGTAGCCAGTGGGACATCAATCCACACCCCTCTGATCCCAGGCTCTGATATCCAGAGATCATTCTTTGTTCTCCTGGGGTTTAGTCCTTGGGCATGCCCTGTGTGGGGCACGCAAAGGGATGAGGAATCAGTTTTTCCCTGTGAGTGCTAATTCAAGGGAGGCTACAGAGAATTTCACATTCCTGTTCTCTGTGACTGTGATTGCTGGCCCTGCTCCTTCTGGCTCCCAGTGAGATGGTTTTAGCCCCATCTGAAAGCCCAAGGAAGGCTTTGGTGAAGCCTTTCCCTGTACAGGCACCCCGGCATCCAGCAGGAACTGACAGATACCTATGCTAATGCCAGTTCATGTCTTTTATCTCCTGCCTTTATCTCTCCTTGCACTGGATTTCAAAACAAGGTGCTGTGTGAAGATCTTGGGTTTTGCAGTTGTAATGAGCCATATCTAATGAAGGTGACAGCAATAAAAATAATAACAACAACTGTGGCTTGCTAGCTCAGCAAAACAGTATTCCCCACCCTCTTTGGATGGATGTGGAGCCTCTTTCATGGATCTGTGTTTTACCGGATAAACTTCAGCCACAGGTTTACATCCTGAGTGAGCTGTTCACAACTGCTTCAATTAACAACACAGGTCAAATTAAACCCGAAAGAATGCAGCCTCTAGAGACTGAGGCAGTGCCCATGTGAGGATGCTGCCTAATTAAAGGTGTGAAGTCATTGACTCTGGAGCATATTGAACCAGAGAGTGGATCTTATCACTCAGGAGTGGTGGAAGCAGAGATATCAGACCCGAGAATTAGCATTGCTAATCACGGATGAAAGTGTAAATAACAGTTTATAGTTGAGATAAGCTGACAGTGTGTGAGTCTGTCCCTTATTGTTCCAAGTGTGAGGGCATCCTGCCTTCCACAAACGCAGTCTGACACTGGGGAAGGAAAAGTGTAATGTCTAGACAGTAAAACTTCCAGGAAATGCTGTGTACTTAAATGTCTTTTTCCTTCTTTCAGCTCTTTGCCCTAATGTCATAAATCAGCGGCACTTGAGAACCCTGAATTACCTCTTTTACAAGAGATTTGTTGAGGTATGTGCTGTGTTGTGTGCAGGATTTTTGTTACATTTGCATTTTGAATAACTTGAGATAATCAAAATGTATCAATAGTTTATGATCAAGTTTTTTTTTCAAGTTCTGCTCCCAAGCCCTCCCAATCCATCAGGGAAGGCTCTGATCTGTCTTTGCTGCCTGCCAAACCCACTGCCAGAGGAGCTGGGGAGGATGGAGCACTTCAGCCTCCTGCATCTCAGAGCTTTAATGTTAGATGACATCACTGTAGGGAGCTTGGTCATGCACAGGGAGCAGAGAGCATTTCTCCAGGTGTATTTGTTTAGCACAGGGTATAGATTTGTGATCTGGTGTTCTGCTCTCTCTGGCCTTCCACTTCCTTTGTTTTGGAGAATTTGCTTGATTTAAAGTATCCAAGCTGGCCAGTTACTTCCATTAAGGTACATTTGGCAGCTGTTTCTGGACACAGTCCCTTCTTCTGAGAGCTCTTTGGTGCTCTCTGTTTACCATTCTCAGCTGTGTCTGAGCTCTGGTTAAATGGCTCCTTTATCTCACTAATATTTAAATTACATGTTTGGATATCTCAAAGCTGTTTTCTTTGAGGCTCTTGCTCCCTGTTTGCTCTTGTACCCTTCCATAAAAGTGGCACTGACACTCCCTGTTCCCTCTGCCAGCTCTGGGGTGAGACTCATCGTGGGTGTCATGCAGTTCTTGGCAGAGTGGAGAGCAGGTCCCATCCCAAGTTTCTCCTCAAGTTTGGCTCTGAACTGCACTAGAATGGGAATATTAGCCTATCAGTTTCCTTTCCCAGACCTCATGATTCCAGAGGATTTTTCATGATTTGGCTGTTGAGAAAAATTGTATTTTTATATTCTGAAGGCTCAGCCTTGCAGATGACCCCCGAGATCCCTCCCTTGGCTGGAGCCCTTGAGATGGCTCCCCATGGGCTGGCTGGAGAGATGAACAGTGTGGGGACAAGCTGCATAGGAATTTTCATGCTTTGTGTGCTGTGGTGTAAGAGTTCCCTGAATTCCCCCATCCAAGCTGTGTTCTGCCATGCCCCAGCTGCAGACACTGAGGAGCTGAGGTGTCCCGTGTGCCCTAGGCTGCATTCCTTGGTCACAGGTGATGCCAGTGGGACAATGGGGTGTTCATTTCTAGTTTGCTGCATGGAACATCCTGCCTTTCCTAAGATGGCTCAGGAGTGATTTTGTCTTTTCAGAAAACCATGACTGAGGAGAATTGGGCAGACCACATCCAGGTGAGTGTGGATTTCCCTCTCCTGCTTTCGCAGGGTTGTTTCCTTAGAGGTTATTTTAAGATGTTTTAGCATATCCAGCTGTGGATATTGTAGTCCTGCTATCACAGTTCTGCACTTTCTCAACACTTTGGAAGCAAAATTGTAAATGCAGGGAAGGGCAAGGGAGAACGCTTATATTTTAATTCCTTTTATGTCTTTGAAAATGCTTTAGTTTGGCTGGAGCCAAACTAGAACATTTGGACAATGCTCTCAGAGATGCACAGGGTGGGATTGTTGGGATGTCTGTGCAGTGCTGGGAGTTGGACTCCACGATCCTTATGGGTCCCTTCCATGGATATTCAGGATATTCCATGGCTCTGTGATTCTGTGATTTAGATAAGATTAGCAAGTACATTCTTTTACTTTCCTGCACTTACTTGTAAGTGGAGACTACGAGTATTTACATTGATTAATGGCAAGGAAGGGGGAAAAGAGGCAGTTCCTCAGCAGCTAGCAAGGTGTATGAGGAAACTGGGATAAATGTTAGATTACCTGTGCATGCTTTGACCATTTTCAACAGATGACTGATGTTGTGACCTCTCTGTCTTGTGCTGAAGGACACAAGTAATTTTAACAGCACAAGCAGAAGGGAGCAGGGTGGGTTTTTCTTGGTGTGTAAACAAGAGAGTTCAGGCAATCATGGTTTGGCATGATCCTACAATAAATACAAATGTGACAATGAAACAGCATGAAATTCCATGGTGATACACCAGTAGGGGTTATTTATGTGTCCATGATTTCCCTATTGAATTGCAGCCCCATGGTGAGTGTTTGCTCCTGTTCTGTGGCTCCTCTCAGGTTGAGTTCTGCAGCCATTAGGGATTTCTGAAAATCCATCTGAAGGGTTGGCATGGGCTCTGAGTGGTAATGGGCCAGGCTGATGATCTCAGGGATTTGGGGGCTCAGGCACTGTTTGCACACAGCAGCAAAGCAAAAGGACTGTTGGGTTCTCCTGTGCAGCTCCAGGGGCTGGACGCAATGATCCTTGGGGGTCTCTTCCACTCAGGAGATTCCACGATTCCATGGTTCTCTCTTGGGGATGTGCTGTGTTGTATGCGGGGAAGGGGTTGCTGTTGATGGTGGAGTGTGGGGTAAAGCTCCCAAATCTCCCACTCTGGCGACAGGAGGCTCAGGATATCTCTGGGTTGTGCATGTGTGGTGCCTGGTAAGCTCTGAGAGCACAGAGCTACAGCCTGCACTGGGGCAGAGGGCTGTCTTGCTTTCCAAAGGATTCCAAACTTTGTATTTCCTGCTTGTTGCCAACTGGTGTATTTTTCACAACTGTGTAATTATCAGCCGAGTGGTGCTGAAACTTGCCTGTTATCAGCCTGGCTTGGTGCTATCAAGAGATCCCTGTCTCTGGCATCACTTGAAAGTAATGGGAATCTGTACCTGTGCATCTGCAGGAAGCTGAAATAACAACCTGTGCAGGCTGGTGGCTGCTGCTGGCAGGGAAAGGAGTGAATAAAGGAAGGATCTTTGAGCGAGTTTTGGTCTTCTGTGCAAAAACTAAGGTCGTCCAGGACTTTACTGGTTTTGAAAGGTTGGGCTTTACAGGAGTGAATGGCTCAAAGTTCACTCAGAGCTTCATAGAATCACAGGATCCCAGACTGGTTTGGGTTGGGAGGGACCTAAAAGACCATCCAGTGCCACCCCCTGCCATGGGCAGGGACACCTTCCACTGTCCCAGGTTGCTCCAAGCCCTGTCCAACCTGGCCTTGGGCACTGCCAGGGATCCAGGGGCAGCCACAGCTTCTCTGGGCAACAGCTTCACAAAAGGTTAGAGCTTCACCTGTGACCTGACGTGTTTTGATCAAAAAAATTCCATAGGCTCCTTGTGGAGCTGAGGAGCCCTGACATTTGTGTTGTGTGTTCCATCCCTGTGTTCGTCTGAGGCTCACTTAAAGTCTGGATTGCCCAAATTTTGCCTGGTCAGGCACTATTAAGGACGAGAGACACAATGTGACCTCTGGTCACCGGGAGGAATAGGAAGCAAAACTCCCAATAAGACTCCACTCCTCAAACTCTCAGCCAGAATTATTAGATCATTTTTTGGATGCTTTTTTCAATTTGAAGTTCAAAGAGGTTGGAAGTCTTCATGGGATTAAAGCCCATTTTTTTTCAAATGCTTTGCTGCAGCCATAAGAAAAGACTTAAATTATACTGATATGACTAGCTCTGGTGATTACATGAGTAAAGATATCAGGAATTATAGAGATACCAGGAACTCTGGTGAAGGTGAGACTGTCCTTGCTCGGAGCTTGCCATTGCAGGCCAGTGACATTTTGGGAGTGGGATTTCCTTTTGTTCACCCTAAGCAGTGGAAGTACAGATTTTTCCTGTTCCTGCTCTGTGGGATGAATCCCAGGTGTGATCCTGACTGCTCCTATAAAAGGCAGAAACTCAGGAGTTAGTTGTGAGGCCAATAGAACCTGTTTCCAGCCCTGTAGCAAACTGGTTTTGCCCCCTCCGTCTGCCAGCACCCAGTGCTGAGCCAGTGTCACTGGCAGGGATGGCAGAGGAGGCACGAGGGGAAGGAGACAGATCCAAACCTCTTCATACTCTAAGAAGGCTGCCCTCATCCCCACTGGCTGCTGCAGGCCTGGTCAGCCAGGAGAGCTGCCCCTTGCAGCACTTTCTCCAAGAGGAGATGCCTGGAGGGCAGAGGGAGGGGAAGAGACTCTCTGTGCCCAGTGCCAGCTGCTTGCTCTTCATTCCCTTCCTAAGGGATCCTGGGCTGCTGGAAGGGGAAGGTGTGGAGGATATTGATGGTAGATAGGCAGAGAAAAAGAGGCAGGGCATGAGGCTCCTGTCTGCTTTCTGTGTGCCCCGCTGCCGTTTTTGCATGCTTTGTGTTTGTCATGGCCTCAGCAGCTGCACAAAGAAGGTCGAGTTGGGCAGAGCACAGAACAACTGGCCTGTGGCTCTGCTCAGATGTGGTCAGGGTGGTCCTGCCAGCAACTGCAGGCCAGCAGCAAGAGGGGCTGTGGAGGGCAGATGTTCCCCTGGACATTCTGCAGGACGAAATCACTAAAAACCATGGAAGGAGTTTCTCCATGGAAGGAGTTTTTCCATGCCAAGCTTTCAAAAAGTAAACACACATGGAACTGTGATATCAATGAGAAGCATGGTAGGGGAGTGGCTCTGGTGGCAGATGTCACCTCCGGCAGGGTTTAGGTGTCAGACCGTGTCAGACACTCGCAGGATGTTCGCAGCATGACATGAGCCCTGCTGAGGGACGCTTCTGTCTCAGGGGCAGCTGGAGCACCAGGGCATCTCAAATAGCACCAGGCACCTGCGTTCTGGTGACCTGAAAAGTCCCAGTTTGACAGAGAACTTGGGTGTAGTAGGGTTCGGCTGCTCTGCTCTCAGTGCTCTTTTCTCACCAGTGTTTTGGGGGTGTTGTAGTTGGGTCCTTCTAGACTCAGCTGGGCTGATCAGGGCCAGATCAGTTTAAAATGTTATCTCAAACATACCAAGAAGTTATACCAAGAAATCTCTGTGTTTGTTTGGCCTTTCCTGCGATGAAACTCCTTCTCCTGGGGAGCAGAACTGGGTGACACTGCCCAGCACTGCAGCTCTTCTTGGGGACAATGACTGGAAGCAGCACTGGGCAGGCTTCAAACCCACTGGTTTATTTGGGACTGTCAGTGTTATAACCACTGTGAGGTGTCTAGGACAGGGAATGAGTGGAAATGGGATTTTCACTTTAACTGACCTTAAGCCAAAGGGCTTTTTGCTGCTGCATCCCAAACTGTTCTGTGCTAGTGTTTGCACAGGGAAACTATCTCTTAACTTCTCAAAATTAAACATCTGCAACCCTTCCAAATCTCATGCTCAGAAAAGCACTGCTGTTTGGAAAGATGGCACTTGTTCTGTGAGTGCTCTGGGGGAGCAGGAGCCTCTTGTTCAGGATGAGAGGAAACAGCCTCAAGATGCACCAGAGAATGTCTAGATTGGAGATTAGGAAAAAACTTTTTCATGGAAAGGGCTGTAAAGCACTGGAACAGGCAGTGATGGGGTCACCATCCCTGGAAGTGTTCCAAAAACGTGTGGATGTGGCACTTGGGGACGTGGCTTAGTGGTGAATATGGTGATACTGGGTTGATGGTTGGACTTGATGATCTTAGAGAGATTTTTCTGCCTTAACCATTCCACAATTCTCTGATTCTGCACTGGTTGAGACCACTCTGACCTTGGTGTGTGGTTTGAGAGGAGGGTACAGGGATACACCTCCCAGAAAAGTGCCCTCATTTTCCTCAGGCCCCTGTTCTGCAGCTCCTCAGTTTCTTCTGGGCTTGTGAGGATGCAGACATGGGCCCTGGGGGCAGCTGTTTCCCGTGTTCTACACAGGGAGAGCCTGCAGCTGATCTCTGTCCTCCTCCAGCTGGGATAGTGAGATAACTTATTTATTTTAAAATTTCTGACCATGAAAATCAAGCACTGTGCCAGCTCCTTCTCTGGGTGAGCAGGGGTCAGATGCTGGTAATTCCTAGGAAATGCAGAACTCCAGTTCCACTACAGTTCAAGGGTTGTTATGCTGCTTACAGATAGTATTCAGAAATCTGCCCTTCTTTCTGTGCAATACATTGGAGAAACATTGACAATTCCTGGTACTTAAAAGGTGTGAATTACCTTACACTGCAGCAAGGAGTATATGTAATCTTATTTATTTGATCAATTAATTTCTAAATGGCAGTGGCTGATGCCAAGATTCTTTCTGTACAGGACCATTTTGACCTCAATTAAAACACAGCTACCTCTGGAAGAAAATGTAAAAGCTGTTACACTCAAGGAGGGAATTTTTAAGGGGATTTTAAAGGGCAGAATGCAATTTATGTTTTCAAAGGTTTTTTTGTGGCCAGAACACCTGGCCAGGGCTCCTGCTCTGGGGAGTCTTGAATAAGGACAAGGAGTCAAAAAGACCACTTTGCAAATACCCACATCCAGTGTTCTTCCCTGGAACCCCTGAGTTCAGGGAAACTTTTCAGTTATTTTGAGTCCAGCAACATCTCTGCAGTGTGAGGAACTAAATATCCATAGGGAATGAAGCAGTGTGTGCAGTGCAGATGGGAATGATGCTCTGGAGGTGATTAATAACTGACATGTCTCTCAGTATAAGGCTGCATACAAAACCATCTTTCCCTGTGGCTGGAGTGAAGTGTTTATTCAGGGATGGGATGGATTTCATCACTCAAACATCAAACCCAGACTGGCTCTTTTCCTGGAAGGTGGAAACCCAAACGAGTTCAACCAGCCAACATGTGGAGTCCCCTGTTAGTACTTTAGGGACTTCTTTAGCAGGAAATTAAACCAGTGGGTGATTGTTTTGTTCCTTCTGGCCTTAGAAATCTCAGTGAGGAATCATCAGCTGAAATAAATGTTCATGGTTCTACCAGTGCTGCTGCACATGGTGCTTGTGCCGAGGTGCTGAGCCACTGGAGCCCAGCAGCTCCCAGTATGGGGGGGTGTGTGAATATGCAGGAGCTGCTCCTGCTCTGGTTTTGCCTGCAGTCTGCCAGTTCAACCATCTGCAGAAGAATTTCTTTTATCTTTCCACTTTAAGCAGCTCCGTAACAGCTGCCATTGCAGAAAAGAGAAGGTTTGATTTTTCTTTCTTTTTTCCCCTTTGCAGAACAGCAGGTATTAATACCTGGACTGGTGACAGGTTTAAGGTCTGCTGTCTCTCTTGGGAAGTCAGGACTGGGGGAATTGTTTTGTTTCAGGTCAGAACTGGCAGCCTTTCTTCCCCATGTCCACTTGTTGCTCCCATTTCTCCTTCCATTCCTCTACCTGCATTTTGTCCCCTGTTCAGGGACTGGCAGGAGCTCAGTGCAGGTGACAGTGCTTTGACATTCATTCTGCTTTTTCCCTGTGCCATTTTCTTTGGATTCGCTATTCTTGTTGGAGGTCTCTGGGGAGAACACACAGCCACAGCATGGTTTAAAGGGAGTATTAAACCATGGACAAACTGGAGTCTGTAGTAGGAGGAAAAGTGGGAGGCAAAGTATCAATCTTCCATTTTTCAGTTCAGTTTGTCAGCGGGGTCATATATTGATTGGAAGCTGAAATAACACCAGTTACTGGAAAGCAAAAGGATGATTGATGGGGCTGGTGCAGAGAACAGGCACATCAGTGACTGTCTGAGGAATAGCATCCTGTAATTCCAGGAGCTGGACTCAGTGATCCTTGTGGTTCCCTTCCAGCTCGGGATATTCTGATTCCATGACTGTGATTCAGTTCTGCAGCTGCATTCTGCTCTCAGGAGAGGGCAGGCAAATGTGCACCTGTACTGATGAAGTTTGGACTGCTTGGCTAAAAGAAGTGAGAACTTTGCATTGAACAAATCCCCAGCTGCTGTGGGAGAAGCACATGGGAAAAGCCAAACATGCAGCGTGTTCTGTGCCTCCCCAGCTAAAGGAGAGTCTGTCAAAAGATGACGTGTACAGTTAAATGTAAATACTTCCAGCTACTTCCTCCATGGCTTAGGCTGTGTTAATTCTCTATAAGACCTGGAGGGCTGGCATGTCTACTGTAATTGTGGTAGTTTTATTTATAACAAATCCAGCCATTGCTAGATAAATAAATTGTGGTTAAGCACAAAGATGCTGATGAATTCTGGTGTAATATTACAGTGGGTACAAAGAAGCCAAGACAAACTGCCATCATTTGCTGTTTGATCTACCAAATTGTCAAAAATGTCCAATATAATTCTAAAAGTCAGCCAAAAATTTCTCTGGAGTGATGCAAGATGTGTTTGCTCAATAACTTTGGAAAATCAGCCCACATTTACTCAAGTGTAGATCTACAGGGCCAAGCTGGGGATTGACAGAGTTTCAGGGAGGAATTGGCAAGGGATCCTTGGAAAGCTCAGGACCTCAGTCTTAAAATTGATGGCCAAATAGCCTTAATGTGCAAACGAATTAAGTACTAGAGAGTGAAGAGAGGAAACTAGAGAGAACACACTGGGGGAAAAAAATCTCCTTTAAATTGTTTTGGTGTGTTAGGGATGCATTCTGACCTTAGCCCCCTGCCACCAGCCAGGGCCAGCATGCTGCTAAGCACTGTAATTACATTTCTGTCACTAGCAGGCATTCACTCGGCAGCACAGCTTCATCAGAAGGAGATTTGGTATGGTATAAAGAAGAGCTAATTGGCTTATGGCTGTAGGTTGAGAGGTCAGGGTTAGATTAAGGAGTTAAGAGCATCAGTGAGCTGTTCAGCTCCACTGGGGTGTGCTGGGGGAGGTTTAGTTCTGCCGAGTGGGAAAAGCATCCTAGGAGTAGGAAACTGTTCAGGAATGATGATCATGCAAAACCTTATAGGAATGTGTGGAACATACCAGGTCCTTAAAATCAACATCAGGAGTGGTGTCCAGGATACCTGTTACTGACTCCAAACTGCAGCAGCTACAGGGTTAAAGTAACAGAATCCCAGACTGATTTGGGTTGGAAGGGACCTTAAAGCTCATCCAGTTCCAACCTCCCTGACATGGGCAGAGACACATTCCACTATCGCAGGCTGCTCCAAGCCCTATCCAACCTGGCCTTGGGCACTGCCAGGGATCCAGGGGCAGCCACAGCTGCTCTGGGCACCCTGTGCCAGGGCCTCCCCACCCTCACAGGGAAGAATTTCTCCCTAGTATCTAATAAAAATCTCTGTCAGTTCTGTCAGTTTAAAACTGTTCCCCCTCACCCTGTCACTGCCTCTGTATAAAGTCACTCTGTCTTTTCTATAAGCTCCCTTCAGGTACCAAAGGACCACAACAAGGTCTCCCCAGGGCCTTCTCTTCTCCCAGCTGAACGACCCCAGCTCCTGTTTGTATCCCACAGAGTAAAAACGAGGACAGGCTCACTTCAAACAGGCAAATCCTCATGTTCCTTTTGCTCCAGGACCAAAGGAACCCTGTCAAGAGCCCTGACATTGGCCTGTGCAGCCAAACAGGGAAAGGCAGGGGAGAAGATGGGACATGGAGCTTGCCTGCTTCCCAGGGTAGCACAGAAGGAGAGGATGGATTCACTGATGAAAACCAAACAAAAGGGCTCTGCATGTACTCTCTTTGCAGGTGGGAGCCATTTCTTACCTGCAGCTCCGTGGCAGGAGCCCCGCGATGCCCTCGCCCCGCGGGAGCTGCTGTGAGCTGGAGCTGTGCAGGTGTGGGGGCTCTGTCTGCCCAGTGTCACTAAAGTTTTCAGCCTTCACACACACACAGACCCTCTCTGCCCTTCGTACGCAGCCAGCAGTAAAACAATCCAGTCATTCAATAATCATCCCAGATTATTTAAACCCTTGGTAATTGATCAGTCCCTGTTTGAGTGCTCACTGATAGATACTGGCTTCTAAAGCCTGTGCAAATCAGCTGCCTTGCACACAGATAATCAGGCTGCTGGCAATTGATAGTTTGGCTGTATTATACTTTTAGGCAAGATTAGTTCCCCAGTTCCCTGCCAAGAAGAGAACCACATAAACAGAGGATTGTTTAGAAACAAAAAAAGTTCCTCTTGACAGAGAAGTCATGTAAATGGGAAGAAACAGGAAACTAATCTTCCCTTGTTCGCTCTGAAAGAATGCATATCTCTGAGGAATGTTGTAATTATGGATTTAGGAAATCAGTCCAATTTGCCAGGGTGTGAATTTCAGAGTTCATTCAGTCAACCCTCTCAAGCATTTCTCCTTCAGAACAAAAACCACCAGGAGCTGAAGTGTACCAAAAGAGATTAAAGGAGAGAAAAATCTACTGCCAAGCTTTGCTTTCGGGAAAGATCCTGCACAAATACTGATTATTGCTTTGGCTCTGAGCCAGGGAGGTTTGGGCATGGCAAAACAGAAATCAGTGGTAACCCATGTTTGTCCCGTGGGCGTCTCTTTTCCATAGACTAATGATGGGAAGAGTTTGTGCTCCTGAGCAAGTATTTCCATTGTCAGGATTTTTACTTATTTACTTTGAAGACTTTCCTAAATAGAAAACGGGAGACTTTTTTCCTAAATTGAGTCTGTGGATTCTCATTACGTATGTGACTGGGTATGGGAACACTTACTGGAGTTATTGGTGGGTTAATTGCACACTGGTTTAGCGCGTTAGGGTTAATGCCAGGGCTCCAAACCAACCGGGAAGGCATTGGAGTGGCCTCAGCTCACGCACATGCCGACAGGCGGATGAGGTGTCACCCTGTGCGTTCGGGTCCCAGCAGAAGCACAGAGGCAGTGGTTTCACTCCTTCACACACCTGCAGCTGTGGCAGCCCTGTGATGACGTGGAGCTGTAGGGCCCTGTTCCTGTCCCCACAGTGGGCCTGGCTCTGGCAGCGCATAGAATTCCTCACTCGGTGAAATTCCTGCAAATGGATCCTGTAGCACAAGTCGATGTCACACGCTGCTGCTAGGCTGGAATTTGGAATGCTCAAATTGGATAGGCACCCTTCAGGCAGCCCCAGAGCTTAGCAAAGAGCTGTATTTTCCTTGTGCAGGCTTCCATACTCCAGGATACAAACAAGAGTAGAGTTCTGGGATGGTGACTTCTGTAGAACATTTATGGAAGTGCCTGGATTGTAAAAACCTTCTGAGACTGGAAAGCCCAGAGAAATGATGTTTGGTCACAGGAGGCCCAGGCTCAGCGAGGCTCAGCAGCAGCGCAGGTCACCCAGTACACGACGGGAGCCTTCACTTCCTTAAACTGGAGAGCAGCGTTTGCCATTGGCCCTGTGACACTTTGTGTGTGTGTGACACGATGACAAAAGGCAGGGAGATAAATGCTACTTCAAAATACACTGGGAAGATAAGGGTTGCCAGTTTGTCTTCAATGCACTGTGCCATTGGGCTTAGACGAAGCATCTACTGTGATAAGTAACATGCTACTCTGCCCTGAAAGAGTTTGGCCAATTTCCCCATCCTCATTCATCTTCAGTCTTGCCAAGTGCTGGAGTGCTCCCAGAAAATATCTCCAGCCTGCCATCGTGGGACTGAGGTGTGAGAAATCTGGAAGCATATCAAAAATCTGTGGCTTATGTGTTCAGACCAAGTCCTTGGTCCTTTGCTGATCCCTGGGATGAATAATATTCAACAGCTCTGGGGCCAGGGTCATAACGGAATTCAGAAGATGCCTCTGCAGTGGTTGTGAGAAAGGGATTTTGGGAGGAAGAACAGACCCTCAGGATAGACTTCATGCAGAAGAGAAGGAAAAAAAAATTATATCTGAAAAAGCAAGTAGGGTAAAGTTACCTTAGTCTATTTGCTATGTAATTGTATTTTTGGGGGTTTATGGATGTCATACAGTTACTTTTCTCTTTAAACAAAGGTTATTTTAATGGGGTTAGTCTGACACTACAGCTCATTGCAGAGCTACACCTGTGCCATTCCCTGACCAGCTAAGTGGAGGGGAGAACAGGTATTGCAGGTGGACTGTGATTTTATGTATCAGCATACCTGTAGTTGTGGGATGTCATTGAGGAAAATGAGTTAATTGTGGGTTAAAATAAGAGGTTCTGATCTGGGAAGGTCCCCACAGTGTCAGGCTATGCTGACACTGCTGAACAAGACTGGGAATTGATCAGTGGCCCAAAGACAAGTGGCACTGCTGACTGGTCCCAGCACGGCCCCAGGCTGCCTTCCTCTGAGGATCTGTCTGAAGTCTGCAGTGACAGGAACAATGGGACAAGATCCCTTCCCTGAAACCTTCTGTGCAGCAGTGGTGGCCAAGTGGGCAGTAGGAGCTCATTTTTCAGGACAGCATTTTGAGTCACTGGGGTGTGGGATCCAGTGTCAGGATGAGCTTTGCTATCTCACAGATGTATCACGGTGCCCCCTTTATCAAGAAGCCTGTCCTGAAGCGTCTGGGGGATTCTGTGCCAAGTGGTTCCTTGGGCACATGGGAGCAAAGTCCCAGTAGAGTATTGCACCTTCCCTCTTAAACCTGTTAAATATCTGCTGGGGAGGTTTTAGTTGGAGATCAGGAAAAGGTTCTTTCCCAGAGGGTGGTGGGGCACTGAACAGGCTGCCCAGGGAATGGGCACGGCCCCGAGGCTGCCAGAGCTCCAGGAGCGTTTGGAGACCGCTCCTAGGGATGCACAGGGTGGGATTGTTGGGGTGTCTGTGCAGGGCCAGGAGCTGGACTCTCTGGTCCTTGTGGGTCCCCCCCAGCTCAGGACATTCTGTGGTCCTCCATTTCTGTCTGGGTTTGTGCTTTGTCCAGCCAAGAAACATTGCTATCCACTGCTGAAGCTACTGAAGTGAAATCTGAGAAGGATCATGCCAGATTCACTTCAGTGAAACATCCTGTTTGGAGCCTTTCATCTCTGTGGAGGGAAGTGTCTGTGCCCTCCATGCCATGTGCCAGCAGCAGGTTCATCTGTTCTGTGGCTCTGTGAGCTGCGTGAAGGCCTATGAAGGATGTCCAACAATGTGCTGAAGGAAATGTCTCAACCTCTTGCTCAGTGTTTTTTGAAAATACTCTCTCTCCAGATCTGCCTTTGAAAGCTGCATTGGTTCTTTCCTTCTGCTCTGTACCTGCTCACATCTGTGGCAGCAGGAGCAGATTTTGGAGACACGATGACTTCATCTGTTGAAAATTAATTACTTCCCTCGGGGACTGCCTGACAAAAATTTGGAAGGAATCCCAGTGCAGGAAATGTATTTGGATCTCTGTGTAGTATTGTTGAGCATGATCAGGACCATCCTGTATTCTGGGTAAATGAGATCTTGGGTGTTCTTCGCCCGGGAGGTGCTAGGGACTTGAAAGCAGCAGTTGCTGCAAGAAGCCACCCGTCTGTGTGGAGAGGAGCCTGGGGAATGCAGGGCACTGATAATCACACAATCAGAGCCTCATTTTGGTTTGAAATTAGCTCTTCTCTAAGAGCTTATCTTTGCCCTCCTGCTCAGAGCAGGGCCAGCTTCATGGGACAAGGTGTTGCTGTGCCCTGCCTGGTTCCACTGCCCCTCTGGGCCTGTTGCAGTGTTTAGCCACTCTCACTGTCCCATTTTTTCACTTTTCAGCCTGGCTGGAATTCCTGAGAGGATCTGACTCCATCTTCTCTATGGTCCCCCCTGATAAAATTGAAGAGGGGATTATATTCCCCTACATCCAGCCAGGCCTTCCCTATGCTGAACAAGTGCTGCTCCCTCAGCCTCTCCATGTGCTCCAACCCAGTGACCATCTCCTGGAATCCCAGCATGGTTTAGGTTGGAAGGGACCTTTAAAGCCCTTGTGGGGGTGGGCTTTACCAGAGAACCTGTGTGGTGTGACTCTTCTGGCTGCCGCTTGGCCGTGGTTGTGTGAGACACACGGAATGTGGAGCAGATGCATCCTGTCACACAATATTGCTCAGCTGCTCGCCACAAGCCAGCAGCTTCCTTCAGGTTGCCCAGAACAATCAGCTCCCTGTGAGGAGCCCCAGTACAGCGGTAAGTTGACTTTAAGAGTTGCTTTTGCCTTGATCCCTCCAAATGATATCCTAAGTTAGACTCCTCTGAATTGCCTTTTGGAAGAGGCATTGGGAGGCCAGGAAGCTGGGCGTCCTGATTCACAAAGCAGGAGCGAGGTAGTGTGAACATGCCCCAGGGAGCCGAAGTGCCAAAGCTTTGTTGAAGGAGGATCAGGCCCACTTCCCCGGCATTGATGTGGTAATGGGCTCCCGAGCTGGGGAGTGTGGCTCTGGCAGTGACGAACTGATCGCTATCTGAAAGCCAGGCTGCTGGGCTCTCAATGGAGCCTATTTTGCTCTTCTCCAGTTCATAAATTAGTGCATCCGAGTGGCCAGTGCCTGTGAGTGAGAGAGCAGCTCAAGTGATGAGAAAGCAGCGTGTTCTCAGGGTGTTCTCTGGCTCTGGCTGTGAGCGGTGGCCGTGGCTGAGTGACTGCTGCTTTCACCGGAAACCTTGCTCAGAAGGGAGTGGGTGGAAAGTTGGCATCTTTTATCCAAGGTAGAGGATTTCCCCCCTCCACCCTGCCTTCATGAGACCCCACCTGGAGCATGGTGCCCTCAGCACCACAAAGGCAGTGACCTGGTGGAGAGTCCAGAGGAGGCCACAGAGATGGTCTGGAGCCGCTCTGCTCTGGAGCCAGGCTGGTAGAGCTGGGGATGTCCAGCCTGAAGAAGAGAAGCTCCAGGGAGAACTTATTGTGGCCTATTGAGGCCTAAAGGGGGTTTACAGGAAAGAGAGAGAGGGACTTTACATGGGCAGATAGTGACAGGACAAGGGGGAATGGCCTTAGGCTGAAGGAGGACAGGGTTAGATTAGACATTAGGGAGAAATCCTTCCCTGTGAGGGTGGGCAGGCCCTGGCACAGGGTGCCCAGAGCAGCTGTGGCTGCCCCTGGATCCCTAGAATTGTCCAAGGCCAGGGTGGACGGGGCTTGGAGCAACCTGGGACAGTGGAATGTGTCCCTGCGCATGGCAGGCGGGTTGGAACACGATGATCTTTAAAGTCCCTTCCAACCCAAACCGTTCTGAGATTCCAGGATCTCTGTAAGCTCTCCAGAAGCCAGGATCCCCCTCCCCTTAGGGAACAGGCTGTGGCTCTGGTCTAAGCCAGCTCTGAGGGTCCCAGCTCCAACCTTATGCTTCAAGGAGTTCCCTTCAGTGACATCTGATGGTGACACTGCAGCATCTCCCCATGCAGCACAAGTGAGGGAAACTTTGAAACAGAAACCTCAAGCACAAATACAATAAAGTAGCAGTTACAGTATCACAGTGGGATGTTCAGGGAATGTTTGAGCACAAGTGTCTGTACCTGCCACACCACAGGGAATTCAGCAGTGCTGTCAGTGCCCTCGACTGCTGACAGGGGTTTGTCCTTTTCAAGTCTGGGTTTCTTTTTCCCCTTTTAAAATTGCTGACTCTAAAATATTCTCCTTGACATTTTCTCTAGACTAGCAGGAGGGTTTTTTGTTGATTCTGGAAGCACTTGAAAACAGGAGAAATTGGCCAAGACATTCAAAAGTTAAATTAAAATCTGACTCTGCAAATAGCCAGTGTCAGTGGTGTGAATAACGTCCCTCTTTGGGAAAAGATGTTGAGGCAAAGGGCAGAATGGGATGGGACTGAAATGCAGCTTAACACATACAGATAAAGGGTTGGATAGGGTGACTTCCAAGGGAGATATTGAATATTTGGTTTCAAAATTATTGGTACCAATGGAGAAATTGTTGATGGGTTAAGGTCAGGACATTGCTGGGCTTGCCCTGCGTAGTTGATGTGAGCTTTGTGAAGCCTTGGCGGTGAGAACAGGATTTACGGGTAGGAAATCTGCAGCCATCGCTGTGGAAAGCTTTAATCATGGGTTATTGTTGGTGTCAGGGGTTTCTGTGTGCTCCTATGGATTAAAGAATGTATGATATGTCTAGAATTCCAAGAGGGATGTAAACAAGCCTCATGCTCTATAGAACCTTTTCCTGCTCGGAGGTGTCGCTGATGTTGATCAGAACAACTGTGCCAGTTTCCTCTTGAGAAGTGTTCATTTACTGACAGCAAAGCACATGAAATGTCATCCCTGGTGAAACATTGCTCTCTGCATCTGTGCCCACATCTTCTGGGGCCAGAGTTTCCACATTCTTGCCTCTTGCAGAGCTGTTGCGGTGGAACCCTTTCCCCTTTAGAGCAATGTTGGGTTTTTTCTTTTTTCAGTAAAAAGACAAACAAAGCTATTTTCTGTTTCAGAATGCAAGATGGGATATCTCTGGAGAGATTAACCTTCTTTACAGAGTTGTTTTTTGTGGTTCAAAGAAGAAATCTGTTATCATTAAAATAATATAAAAAAAAATCTGCACCTCATTATTTCCAGAAATAAAGCTGCCACAGTGAGATTTATTAAGAATTGACTCGGGGTGAACTGAAGAGAGCTCCAACCCCAAAGAGTTTGTGTTTTAGAAAAAAGACAGGAAGACAATAGGATGGACACAGGGGGAGCAAGAAGAGGGAATTGCTCTGCAATGTTAGTAAGAAAATATGTTCATTTTGGGAAGGACTCTGAGAAGTGGCTTGGCAGATGTGCAGGAGGGTTTAACTCAGTCCCTCTTCACGTGTTCAGTGCTTGGCCGAGCTCAGTCACAGAAGGCAGAGAGGGGAGAAAGGAACAAAGGTCAGGACTAGCATGGCCAGGGGAAATGTAGAGGGCAAGAAGCATGAGAAGGAGAACGTGTCCTGTCCTTTTCCTGCCCTGCCCCTTCCCTCCTGTACCTGAGCCCCTGGGGAGCTGCTGGACCCCTGTCCTGCTCCCCCTGGCTCCTGCTGTGCCCCCAGCCCCTTGGGAACAGCAGTAAAACTGTTCCTCCATATATCCGTGAGAAGAGCTGTGGTTTGGCATTTGGCAGTGTCTCCGGGGTGCAGACAGAGTGCTGAGGCAGCAGTTTTTGTGAGCAGGCTGCTGCTACCTGGGGTGCCAGATCCCTCCGAGATGTTCTGAGACTCTGCCCCCTCCTGCACCTCTGGGCGGGGGTCATTCTTTTTTCTCCTTGGCTTTCTGTTTCCCTTCCTTTTTACCTTGGGGCGATCAACAGATTTGTTTCCTGATCTCTGTGTCTGCTTTGAAGACAAATTCTCACCTTTTAGTTACTGAAGGAATGTGAGGAATGAGGCCTCATGGCCACAGCCTCCCACCCAGCTGGGAGCTGTTCCTACATGCTGGGCAGAGGGAGCAAGGTGCTGCCATCGCTGGGAGCCGGCTCGAGCCCCGGAGCAGCGCCGGTGGGCAGCGCAGGGCAGATGGCAGCGGCGTGGGCAGGGTGGCGATGGACTTCCAGTGCAGATCTGAGCATTTCTCTCCTCTGAAATTCTCGTTTGTAGTGCCAGTCCTACAGTTACAGGTCCTGGGCCACCATGTAGGGTTTCAGCTTGTTTGGGCAGTTTTCTTGACAGTATTAACTTCAAGGGCAGATCCAGGAGTAGGCCAGAGAGGAGAAGTTGCTGCATGGCTGTGGGGGCTCCGGGTTGTTTGCAGCACGTGTGGGCTGGCTGGGGAGGAGGACGGGGAGCTCCCACCCCATGGGGCTGATGTGACCCTCAGTGTTACTGTGTTTGTATTTCCTCTTACACCTGCACCTCTCAGAGGTGGGCAAGGCAGAAGAGCTCTGGTGCATCCAGCTGTCACCATGGGGACTGGCACTGCCCCTTGCAAGTGGCTGCTCGCCCCTGCCAGGCTGGGCACTGTGCCATGCCCTGGCCAGAGCTGGGCTTTGGCTTTGGGTTTAAACCACAGGCAGGGTGAGTTTGTGCTGGTGCCCCCAGGCTCTGCAGTGGGCCAAGGCACTTCCCATCCTCCAGGGAACAGCTGGGAGCAGGGAATGTCCTAAAGTGCCCTCCCTGTTTTCACAGGGAGTGACACAGTGACACCTGAGAATGTGTTTGTCTCAGAGCAATGATCCAGTTCTCACCTTCACAGGGGCCTTGAACAGACACAAAGGGAAGAACTCCTTCATGCAGTCCTGGTTCACCCAAGCTGGATGTGGGACTCGCACAGCACATTTCATACATCTGAATTCCAATGCAGGGTGACACCGCTGCCAGCCTGGGCTCCACCCACGGCTGCGCCTGGTGCTGGGGGGGTCCTGGAGCCCCCATCAAACAGCACTGGGGGCAGGGGGCTGGAGGGGGATGTCAGCCTTTTCCTGGCTCTCAACACCACTCAGGAAAGCTTTGCTGATGTGCCCTCCCTGTCACCTATGGAGGACTGGCAATCCCAACAATCCGTGCAAATCCTTCCAAGGATAGAGGAGACCCCACACCACTGTGTGCCCTGGAGAGACAGGGAATATCTGTCCTAAGAATGTTTATCCCATGCCACTGTCTGCCCTGGAGAGACAGGGAATGTCTATCCTAAGCAAGCCATCCCTAGAAGATGCTCCAGGGTCTGGAGCCCCTCTGCTCTGGAGACAGGCTGGGAGAGCTGGGGGTGGTCAGCCTGGAGAAGGCTCCAAGGAGACCTTTCAGTACTCAAAGGGGGCCAATAAAAAAGATGGGGACAGAGTTTTTAGCAGGACAAGAGCTGATGGTTTTGAACTAAAATAGGGGAGATTCAGACTAGGTATAAGGAAGAAGGTTTTTACAATGAGGGTGCCTCCTGGGAGGGGGAGAAACCCCCACGATGGAAGCTGCACTGACAGTCTGCCTTCCCCTGCTCCCCTTGCAGAGCACAGTTGGGGAGAACCGGTGGCTCCAGGGGCACCTGGTGCAGTCACTGCTCCGTCACTGCGACCCGCGCGGGGCGGCGCGGTGGGCGCAGCACTGCCAGGTGCCCCCCGAGATGCTGCCTCGGGCCGTGGCTGAGGAGCTTCAACAGCTGCACATCCAGGACAGGTAAATCCCCTGTTTGGTGCCTTTTCCACGCAGGTTGCTTGTCATACGAAGTCTGTATATTTGCTTAAAATCATCTGCCGTTGTGCGTCCTTGGGGACAGAAGTTTGCAAAGGCTTGCTCCATGTACTCGGATCCCATTGTGGCCCTGCACACGCTGCATTTGTTTGTCATAAGCCTGGAAATGTCTGTGAAAGGGCCATTTTAAACTCATCCTGAGTCCACAGAGGCTCTGGGAGATTGCTTCATGCTGCAGGGGGTTCTTACACTTCCTCTGCCAGATCAACAGTGCAAATATTCATCTATTTTACTGAGGTGATTGCAGATCTGTCAGAGTTTTCCTAATTTCTATTTTTTTAATGCTGATGATTTTGGGAAGGTCTCACAGATGGCCTTGAACAGTTCAGGGATCCTGGTTTTGTGGATCTGCTCTTTCTCCTTGTGCAGATCTGCACTTGTTCAAGCCCTGTGTCACCTCAGGAAATGCAACACAGATGTAATCACCCTCAAAACACTTCTCCAGAGGGTCCACAGCCTTTTTGGAGCACAGGAAACTCTTGTCTGTCTTGGACATGCTCCTGCCTCGCTCCAAAGCACTGCTGGAGCTGCCCTCCTTCTCCTCCCTCCTGAAGCTGCAGCAGCTGCCAGGTGGGAGCCAGGAGGTTTTTCCATGAGGCATAAGCCCGCAAAACACAAAGGGGTGATTCCAGGAGTGTGGCTGAGCCACAGACTGTGCATCCAGAGATAAACCCCATCACTATATCTCTGTGCTGTGGGAATCTTGTGCTGTGGAGGGAAGGCAGGTGAGGGTGTGCTCTGCCCTGTGCGAGGAGCTGGGAGAGATGAATAAACCCCTTTGTACTGCAGTTTACTCATCCAGTCGTGGTACCCACTGTGGTAGCTGCTATAAACTCAGCAGAGCCATGGAACCCCATAAAACAGTCTGGCTGCCCTGTCTGTTGTGTAACACAGCCACAGGTTCCCAGAGGGAGTTCACACTGCACACAACAAGGTGGCACCAGCATATAAATGACATCATCTGTCTCTAGTCACACCACACAGGGCTCCTGAGCTTTGCAGGTGATAATATTCCTGGAGACCTGAGGCTGCACACCTTCATTAAATATTTTACACAAATATTGACTTCCCCATGCACACAAACCCACGGGAAAGAGTGTTTTTGCAGGGAGATCTGCTCTGCTGCAAAATTGGGCACACAGCCTCCCAAGAATAAGGTTACTAATAGTTTCTTAAATAATGAACCATTTCAAGTCCCTATGAGAAAGAGACTGTCTAGAAATATGTGATCTGTCCAAGGGATCTGGATCTTTTTGATTAGTTTGTTTTCTCTGAGAAAGAGCTGAGTGTCATGGGGAAAGAGAGGGTCAGGGTGAAATAAGGGGAATAAAACTTCCCCTCTTGCTCCAATCCAGGATTTCCTCCTAGTGCATGGCTTAAAAGTGTTGCATATGATTCTGTGCAGGGTAGAAGAGGTCACAAAAGCAGATAATTATGATGCCAGTAAGAAGAAGGACTATTACCAGCTTCCTATTCCACGGGAAAATATTCACTTTCTGCAGACATGGGAGGAGACACTGCAGTGCTGGGAGAAGGTGCTGCAGGTGAGTGTCACCTGCAATTGGCCTGGCAGGGTCAGGGAGCTGGAGCTCCATGTCAGGCTGGGACACTGTGGCCACTGGCATGCAGTGTCTAACTCCCCAAGCCAAGAACAGCTGCTCCTTTAGGCTGGTCTGATTTGGGGAAGGTGCTAGGAACTGTGCCAGGGAAAGTTCCCAGGGGTGACGCAGGTGCTGTGGGAGCTCCCTGTGTCTGTGGCAGTTTGCACAAGGAGCTGCAGATGCTGGGAAGGAAATGCTCATGTCCTGGACAGACTCTCCAGGCTCCTCTCAAGCACAGCCAGGCTCTGGGTGCAGAAAGTGTCTGTGTTGCAGCCTGGGCAGGTCGTTGGCGTGGACATGGAGTGGAAGCCTTCCTTTGGCATGGTGGGGAAGCCCCGTGTCGCCCTCCTGCAGCTTGCACTGAAGGATGAGGTGTTCCTGTTGGACCTGCCACAGCTCCTCGAGCAAGCTGAGGCTGAGGGGGAGAAGGAGAAGCTTTCCCATTTCATCCAGATGCTCTATTCAGATGCAGCCATCACTAAACTAGGTAACACCCCTCTCTCCTCCCCACCTCGGTGCTTCACACAGCCTGTTTTGTCATCTTTGTCATTCCTAGATCCTCTTGGTGTTGTCATTCCCTAAATCCACTTGCCATGGAACCAGCTTTTGTAGCCCTATTTAGGCAGTGCCAGGCCAGGAATCAGTGGCCAGTGTGACTGGCAATGACAGAAATACAGGATCAGAGAACCACAGGAAATCCTGAGCTGGCAGGGACCCACCAGGATCATCCAGTCCAGCTCCTGGCCCTGCACAAACACCCCAACAATCCTGCCCTGTGCATCTCTGGGAGCGGTATCCAGAGCCTCCTGGAGCTCTGGCAGCCTTGGGGCCGTGCCCATTCCCTGGGGAGCCTGGGCAGTGCTCGAGGGGCCTCTGGGGGAAGAACCTTTCTCTGATCTCCAGCCTGAGCCTCCCCTGACACAGGTCCATGCCATTATATCTCCCTGTTTCAGGTCAGATCCAATATTCCTGATTTAACTTGCACTCTCAGACTTGAGATTGTCCTAGCTGTGTTCCAAGCCCCAGCTGACACCCAACCTTCAGTGGTTCAGGTAATTCTGGTAGGCAGAGCTGTCTGGGTGTGCTGTCCCTGTCCCAGAGCTGCTGTGCTGAACACCACAGATCTCTGAATTACCATATATAGTTTTTGGAGGCTTTTATCAGGAGCTGCTAAACCTGGATTTCAAGGGCAAATTCATAAATACCTTTCCCAGATTTTAAGTAAATTGATCTTAAACTCAGCATTTTTCATCCACTGCTCTACTCCCTTGATCTGCAGGAGTGTTTCTTGAGAACAGAAGAGACAGGAGCCAGTCTTGTTCCCTGTTTGAACAGTCTTCCCACCAATGCTTATATATATTTTGTCAGCATTTTGACTCTGAACTAGAAGAGGCTGCAGTACATTAACTGTGATTTGAGTTTTCCTACCTGTGTGGTTTGGGCTTTTTTTGCCTCCAGGTTATGGGATGTCTGGAGACCTCAGCAGCCTTGCAGCCACATGTTCTGCTCTGAAAGACACAGAGAAGCAAATGCAAGGTGTGGTGGATCTTCTTGCAGTGGACAAACAAGTAAGGATGACCACATGGAGATGTGGGAAATGGTGTCTCCTGCACGTGCTGGTGGGTAACTGTCCTGAATCCACAGCACTGTCTGTTTGCATCCTGGATTGGCAGGGAGATGGCTGCATGAGTAAAGAGATCATTTCCTCCAGAGGGTTTGAGGTGTTGGGATTTTGTAAAGGAAGACAGAAGTATTTTGTTTTCATCAACTAAAAAGTTAAAGCTTATGATACTAACAGCTTTTTCATAGCCTTTATAAAAGCTGTGAAAAGGTCTTGGAGACCCAGCTCCATTCAGCCAGGACAAGGTTTCTGAGCACAAGTTATACTTAGGAAGAGGAAGTTCTTGTAGAAATTCTGCTGCTCCAAGTCCATGCATTATTGAAGCAGATATGATGGAGTTAATGATTTGTACAGAACTCTGATTTTCCTAGGAGGGCTGCTGGTGGGTTCAGCACAGGAATTTCTGGTCAGCTGAAGCACAGCTGTCCCTGGGTTTGCACACAGGAGCTTTCAGCAGTCTGCAGAAATGTTCAGCACAACCATTTCAATGGGTAAAACGTGCGGAGTGTCTTTGAGACTGTGGGTTGGGGTGAAGCAGATCTTTGGGACTGATAGCTTAACCTGAGAAGTGCTGCAGGGGCTGACATAGCTGCCAACAGCCATTGCCGCAGCTTAACCTGAGAAATGGCAGCTGCAGGGACGGCTGTTGCCCAGGGTGTCACAGGAATGCCTTTTCCCACCGGGACTAGGAGGAGAAAGGTGCTGAACTGCCACTGCTGGTCCTTTATTGAGTGGATGCCCAGCAGCCTTCAGCGTGGTGAGCACCCTGCAGACTCCTAAGGAGCCTCATCCCAGCCCTGCTGCTCTGGTGCAGGGCTGTACAAGAATGCCCTTTTTTTCCCTTCCTTGGCTGTGGAACAGATTTCTCTCCAGCTAGTGTGTTTGTTAAACAAATAACCTGACGCCATATTTATCTCATGCCATCCCAGCCCTTGTCTGAGGGCTGGGGTTCCGTGTGCCAGGCACGAGATGGATGTGATAGGGCTGTGCCTGGCCCCAACAGCTGGAACAGGAGGTGGTTTGGGAGCTGCCTTATAACCAGGTGGTTTCTATCTTTTTGTTTCCATCAGCTGCAGTGGAGGAAGGACGGCCGGAAGGTCGATGGACTGCCTCTGGAGCACAGCCACGAGGAGAGAGGGGTCAGGCAGCCGGAGAAGGGACTCAGCCTCCTGGTGCAGCATGTGCTGGGGAAGCCTCTGGATAAAACAGAGCAGCTGTCCAACTGGGAGAAGAGGCCGCTCCGGGAGGAGCAGATCCTCTATGCAGGTCTGGCCCTGGCTGGGTGCTGCAGGTGCCCAGGGCAGCCTGTGTTTGGCTGCTCTGCCCCCAGGAAAGTCATTAAGTAGCAGAGGAAGAAAGTGGCTTTGCAGATTAGTTCCTGTTCAGAGGAGTCAGCACATGTTTTGTTTGTCCTTCTGCGGACATGACTTTAATGGTTGAAGCTTAAACTGTCCAGTGATTCATTATTTCCCTTATGAAGGAATTCCTGTGCTTTGCAGATTTTGTCTGATGAAACATCACCTCAGTGGAAACTCCTCTCAGTAACTGAAAGGAGGAAAGTCCACTTCCTTCTGCCTCATTTCACAGCCTTCCTGGGAAACAAATGCTGTGTTCATTTGTTACAGTGAAGTGCTTGTTAGAGACGGGTTTGAAATGGGCAGATGTGGTGTCAGAAACTGCAGCACAGACTCAGGGCTGTGGAGGGACCCATAGAGTTTATTGCTGATTACCCCAGAGTCAGAAGTCTGGGTCTAAGTCTTTTCCTGGCGCATCAAAGGACAGTCTGCTGATGCAAACCAGCCCTTTGTTAAATTCAACTATCCTTGAAGCTGACACAGTTCCCACAAAAGTTAATCACTGGGACTTGTCAGACTGGCTGGGAGAGTTCTCCCATTGCTGTTTCAGAGAGCAGCAGCACACAGCAGTGAGTGTGGGCAGGTGATTGCAAACAGCTTGGGCAGTATCTGCTGAGATATTGCATCTCCTGGGGAAGTTCCCTTCCTGTCAAGAGGTGCGATAAGGAGCTGTGGGCAGGCTCAGGGGCAATGGTGAGGAGCAGGGGCTGGCTGGAGCTACCTGATGGTGGTTGGAAGAGCCACGCTGCAGTTTGCATTGGGTTATTGGGTTAGAGTGGAGATGGCAGAGCCTGTCACTTTAGGAGCTCCTGCCTTGACCCCCTGTGACCGTGGGTTCAGCTGTGATGCTCAGTGAGTCAGTTCTGGAGCTGAGGGTATGACCTGAGGGAGTTACAGCTTCACAGTTGTTCACAGTGGCTTTTACAAAGGTGGGGACTCTTCCTTGCCTCAGGAAAGCCTCTGGTTTACTTTGGAATGAACTTCAAATGAGCTGAGGCTCACATTCTCTTCCCTGCAGCCTCAGATGCCTACTGCTTGCTGGAGATCTATGAGAGGCTCTGCAAGGACCCCGAGAGTTTCGGTCTGGGTTCAGACCTGGCAGAAAGTCTGGTGGGAAAACAGAGCAAAAAACCCAGGGCAAAGAAGCAGCTGAATAAACGAGAAGCACCATCACCTTCTGGACAGGTTTGTAAACATCTTCAAAGAGCTGCTTGTTGCTCAAGACCCCTGCAAATCACCCGCTGCTGCTCTCAGTCACACCTTTCGCTGTGCATGGCTGTTCTTGGGACTCTTGCAGCAAACATCCTCCTCACCCCTCCCTCCCGTGACACTGTGCTCTCTCCTTGGCCTGCCCGGGTCCAGCTTTCCCTGCGCTTTGAGGTTCACTTTTCTTTGCACAATGTGGGTTGCAGATCTGTGAGCTGAGCCCAGTGAGCCTTGCTGGTGGAAATGCTCCTTCTACATTTTGGGTTTGGATTCTGTGGCCAAGGTTTCAAAACTCTGACTTCCTTACTTTTGCTTTTTACTGAGCTTCCACACCTTGCTTTCACACTGAGAATATTTCCTTTATTGTGTCTGGAGTAGATGTCTGCAAAGTTAAAAGCAAACGATCCATCAAAAATGCCTTTCTGCTGAAGACTTGTCTCTGCCTCCCTGCCCACCACCACATTCCATGAGAGGCCTCTCCCAGAAGTTTGTGTTGTGGCAGAGCCTTAAGACTCCACCAGAGCTGTGCAACTCTGCTTAAGTATCTTGCAATGTGGCTGGTCCCTCTCAGTAATAAAGTTTTACATTTAGAATTGAGCCATTCGGTGGTTTGTGCACCTTTGGGAACCTTGGCAGAAATCCTATTTTGTTGTTGCCTGAGAAGACTGACCATGTGTAACTGTGTGTCCTGAGGGGCCCCAAGTGTGTGTGGAGCTCCTGCAGTCAGTGCCCCCTTCCATGGCTGGGCTGAGATGCTGCTGGCTGTGTCCACCTGTGTGTAAATGTACAGCATCCCTTGGCCTTCAGCAGGCAGGAAAGCACGGAGCTGCTCCCTGAGCACTTTGTTCATGGGAGTATTGTGTGTTACAGCAGAGCTGGGTGGCTGCTGCAGAGGTGGGAAAGGTGAGCACTTCAGGCTTCAATCACCTTGGAAACCCAGGGGTCATCTTTGTGTTCTGTACAGTCAGATTCATCAGCCGAGAGGCATTTGGTAAAACCTGGACTGGGACACCAAAAAAAGCAGACTTCTCCTGACTGCATCCTGCAGGACTCCAAGCTCTCTTTCCCAGTGTTTCTTGGTCCACTCTCTGAAGTAAGGCTAATGACTCTATTCTCCTTTATAAGCTTTTTGCTTTCTGCTGGCATGAAACGTGAGAAAAAACTCCATATGACAGTGCTGGCCACGGGATAAACACTGGCTGGGAGCCATCTGCAGCTCCTGCACCTCTGTCTGAACAGCAGCAGCAGCCAGGGGTAGGGTCTCCAACTGCCTCAGCTTCGGGGGACAGCTCCATTCCTTGTCACCGTGCTCTGGTGTCACAGCTGCATCCACCAGGATCTGCAGGAGCTGGTGACAGCCCAGTCTGCCCAGTGCTGCCGAGCCCTGGGTGCAGGGACCAGCTGCTGGGAGCTGCAGCATCACACCAGTGTTGCTCCTGGACCTGAACTGGTTCCCATGGGGAGCGCAGGTGGAGTTGCCTGGTGTGCCACAGCATTCCCAGCTTGGGGCCAGCTCCTGCAGAGCTGATCTGCAATGCTGGCTCCCTGCATAGCTGCTGGCGGTGTCCTTCAGTCATCCCAGCTGATTCAAGTTCCTGGAGTCAAAAGCTGGACACTGGAAGTTCCTTAGTAACTTCCCTTCTCCATGAATTTAGCTATTGTACTTCTGGGAGCCTCCCAAAGCTAAAGTCCTCCGAGTGCAGGAACTCCCCCAGCAGCAGACATTTGAAATAAAACAAACAGAATACAGGCACTGCCTATTTTTAACCTTCCAAAGATAACAGAGCTGACGTGGTTGCTTTGTCTACCTGTTTCTCTCTCTGTCTGTCAGATCCCCTTCCCAAATCATAGCTGTGGCACATGTTTATTAATTGCAGACTAATTTAGGGGAACAGCAGCCTTGACTATGTTTCTGTGACTTCTTGAAGATGAATGTCTGTGCAGAGCACTGGAGGCCAGGCTGGCACTTCTCAGGGAAAGGCTGCAGGTCCCTGAATCAGGTGGCCAGCTGGTCAGGGAGAGAATGGAGAATTCAGAATTAGCCCCATCATGTTCTCCCCCTGCCCAAGTGGTGATGGCAATGTGGAAAGGATGGGAAGGAGGATCTGGAGGTGCTGCAGAGCACGGGAAATGGTGGCACAGGTGGAAGGAGGCAGTTGGATGTGCTGTGGTGGGTGAACAAACACAGGGAGAAAAACCACAAATGTACTAGGCATCAGCCTTCTGCTCCTTATGGATCCTTGCCTTTCTCTAGGAATGCCAAGGACTCAGAATGGAGCCCTCACGCCCCCCTGCCCCCATCTCCCCCCAGGAGTTCAGCGTGGTCTGTGACAACATGCTGCAGGGCCTGGGGCGCTATCTGCGCTGCCTGGGCGTGGATGTCCGGCTGCTGGACAATGAGGATGACCACAGGAAAGCTGCTGAGGTGAGTTCACAGCTCCCATCTCCATGGGGAGGTGATGGGGTTTGCTAGGGAGCTGCACTGGTGCTCAGGCTGCAGGAGCTGCCCCGTGGGTCCCTCCTCCCATCCCTGCGCTGAGTTCCAGCTCTTCGGGTTACCCTGAGCTCTGGCAGCTGGAATCAACTGGTCCTTGCAGTGGTGTGGCCTTGGTTCTCCACTTCCAGGAGAGAGGAGGGGAGCAGAGACTGCTGTGATTTCACTCTTATGTGTGTCTGTGTCATGGGCAGCTGGGGCAGTTCAAGTAATGGGAAGAACACTAGTGGAGTGTAAAGATCACAGAATGGTTTGGCTTGGAAGGGACCTTAAAGATCATCTCCAACTCCCAAACATGTGACTAAGTGTCTTTGGGGAGGCTATGTGTTTGCAACAAGACAAAAGTCAGTGAAAGGAGCCCAACATTCACTTAGATTTCTAATGCACCCCAGCTTGGGCTTACAGGAAAGGTATTGTGGGCCTTGTGTCCAGGTCAGTTGGGCAAAACCATTACCCAAAGATGGCTGTTCAATACAGAAGGGAGAACATCCTTAATCAATGGCCATGTAACGTCCTAGCCGGCCTTGGGAGGTGACTCAAAGGTGATCAGCCACAACTTGCAGTGACATATTTGGGAAAGGAAGAGTCTCATGAGGACCACGACTATTGCTCTGGGCTCCCATAACAATTCTGGCCCTCTGCCTACTGGACGGGACACAAATGCTGCTTCATTTCAGACACATTCTGCTATCCCAGGAGTACAGATCACAGAATCACAGAATCTCCTGAGCTGGCAGGGACCCACAAGGATCATTGAGAATAGCTCCTGTCTCTGCACAGACACCCCAACATCCCACCCTGTGCATCCCTGGCAGCGCTGTCCAAACGCTCCTGGAGCTCTGGCAGCCTCGGGGCCGTGCCCATTCCCTGGGGAGCCTGGGCAGTGCCCAGCACCCTCTGGGGGAAGAACCTTGCCCTGATCTCCAGCTGAGCCTGCCCTGCCCAGCTCCAGCCATTCCCTGGCTCCTGTTCCTGGTCGCAGAGAGCAGAGACTGGAGCTGCCCCTCCTTTTCCCCTCCCAAGGAAGTTGTAGCTGCAATGAGATCTCCCCTCAGTCTCCTTTTCTCCAGGCTGAACAGACCAAGTGTCCTCAGCCACTTCTCATACAGCTTCCCCTCAAGGCCCTTCACCATCTTCGTTGCCCTCCTTTGGACACTCTCTAATGGCCTAATGTCTGTCTGTACATCCAGCATTGCTCCATCCCAGGTGCACAGTCTGGCATTTTCCCTTAGTTGAGCTTCATCTGGTTGGTGATTGCCCAGCTCTTTGATTTGTCCAGGTCTTCCAGCAGGGCCTCCCTGCCTTCGAGGGAGTTGACAGAGATATCCAGCCCACACAGTGTGTGCTATCAAATGTGCACGGATCACCCGGCCTGGTGTGCAGGATGTTTCCTCTTCAGATGTCTGCTTGGCCTGAATCCGGGGCAGGCTCTCACTTCTGCAGAAATAATTAATATCTCCTCCCTGCCAAACTTGCACAAGTCATTTAAACAAACTGGTTCTCAGTGCCTCCCCCCAGAGCCCCATCTCCACTTCTCATCCCGATCCCCTATCGTGCCACGGACAGGATGTTTGACATTGCTTTCTCTATGGTGACTGAACAAACATCCTTTCACTATCAAAAGCCCTTGGAGTGTTACTGTATTGCAGAGCCTTTGATCTGGGCTTGGATAATCAAAGATAAAAATAGACTCCTCCCACCCTGTTTTATATCTGGCTGGTACTGATTGAATCAAAGTTGAATGTTGACCACCCTGCGCCAAAAACTTGGGAATGTTATTGCAAAGGCCAGCAGAGGGTTTGGATCCTGGTCACTGAGTACAAGACAGATGGTTTGGGTGTTGTCCCAGCACAGTCTCAAACTGGTGTCACCAGAACACCTAAGAGTGTACAGCTTTAGTGTTTGTTCTTCATTAAAGCCTTTTCACTCAAATGATTTATCAGTCATGTTACACATCTCCTTGTGCCAAGAACTCCTGCAACACCTGGCATTTGCTCCTCATTGTTCTCATTCCTTTTCTTTGTTAAAGTGACTTCAAGTGTTCGTGGGCAGATGGGTCTCATCCTTCACCCTCTGTTATTTGGGATCAAGCTTAAAAGCCAGAGAACTTTCTCAGCTGTGCTTGGGCAGTTATGGATTTTATTTATTTTTTTGTTTAGGCTAGCACATGTGGCAGGAATTGGTTTGGCAACCCCCATTCCCATGGATGTGAAACCCTTGTCCTGTGTTCTTCTTTGTGTTGTGCTGTCATTATTGACTGGATATTTTATCTTAGACATGTTATGGTGAGTTTATCATGCCAGATCTGCAGAGGTGTGAGAGCAGAGCCTCTGGCACCACAATCCACTGGATCCCCTCTGGCTGACAAGATTTAGGGGTGGAGTTGGCAGTGCTGGGTTAGTGGTTGGACTTGGTGACCTGGGAGATCTTTCCCAGCCCAGAACCCTTGCTGGTTCTGTGATCCTTTGGTTCTGTTTATCTGCTGTGAGATGTTACCAGCTTGCAGTCTGTGATTTAATAGTGCCATTTAATTAGGACATGACTGGAGAAGTGACTGATTAAAGTTGCCTGTCATAAGTGCAGATACAGAAAATCTCTAAAAATGGAAAAATACAGGAACTTCATACTGAAAATGTCCCTGGTTAAATCTGTCCTTGTGTGAAAGGCAAAGAGCTCACAGGCTGTCCTTACAGAAGCGTTTTAGCTCCTGTCCATGATCAGCAGCCTCTCAGAAGGGCAGTGAGGGCCAGTTTCCAGGCCCTGTCACTTGGTGGGGTGGCCGTGCTGTTTTTCCCACATTCCATTGCTGTCCTACCTGCTGTAGCACATACACACTCCTGTATGGCACAGCAGGTCTGCACCTGGGGCTGGAATCAGTTCCATATGTGCTGGACAAGCTCCTTTACCTGACATTATTCACAGCCTGTG
Organism: Melanocharis versteri; assembly: GCA_013397845.1. NCBI lineage: Eukaryota > Metazoa > Chordata > Aves > Passeriformes > Melanocharitidae > Melanocharis > Melanocharis versteri. The sequence goes on from VZTG01006295.1 coordinate 108,205, forward strand.
CACCGGGAGCCAGTGGGACCCACCACGTGCTGTCCCCAGCACGTCCTTGCCTGGCAGCACTGCTCAGTCCTGTGCCTCAGACAGGGCCTCTGCAGGACTTTGGGCAGTGGCCCAGACTGGCCCAAGCCTGGCTCCCTGCTGGGTGGCCTCTCTGAAGAAGGGCTGTGTGCATCCAGCCATTCCTCCCCAGGGACTCTGACTCCAGCTCCAGGCAATCCATGAGGTAAAGAATGTGGAGATTCCATCTCTGGGATGCAGCAGCTTCTGTGTGTGCAGGTGCCATTTTTGGGTGATCCACCCTTTGCCTTTGCACTTATTCCCATAAGCAACATGTTATTCCCAATTAATACAAGCTTCTTTACTTAAAATTGTGCCCTGTGCCTGTTGTGTTTCTACCCAGGTCTTTCATGCCCCATCCCTGGAAACATTCCAGGTCAGGCTGGATGGAGGCTCTGAGCAGTCTGACCCAGCTGAAGATGTCCCTGCTCACTGTAGGGGAGTTGGAACAAGATGACCTTTAAAAGATCCCTTCTAAACCAAACTATTCTATGATTCTATCTTGTCTTCTGCAAACTTCTCTTTGCAGAGAATCTTAAACCTATCTTTTGAGTTTTCCAGATAATTGGAAGGAGATGGAAAAGTGGATGTTCCTCTTTTCTCTGCAATTTTGCAGCATCAGGCAGAGCAGTGGGATCCTTCTCATACCAACCTTACAGGATCACTCAGCAGCTTGAGTGACTACAGTAGATCCTGCAATGTTGTACCTCAGGGGCAGAGCAAAAGTGTTTAAGAAAATGTTGGTAGTCTCTTAAGTTTCTAATAAGAGATTCAGTGGAATCCTTCAGTTGATTTCTAGGTTGGTTTTCTTTATTTTTTTAATGGACTTTGCTCTTGGTCTTCAAAATCATCTTCATCTCTAAGGATAATCTGATGCTAGGGCAAACCTGGTATCTTTTGAAGTGTGCTAATAACCAGAAGGCAGGTAAAACTGGCTTCCTGAGGCTCCCATGCTGTGGAAGATTCCCTTGCAAGGTTACACCTACCCTCCAAAGCTCCAGGTGAACTAGCGAGTTGGAGAGGAGGGCCAGGCTGCATGGATCTCACGAACCAGATGGAGCATTGTGCACCCAGATCTAAATTGCCCTAGACTGACTTGGAGCCAGGTGACACAAAGGGGATTTTAATCCTGCAGTGAGCAGATCTTCACCTAATGGGGGCATCTAATCTTGGATCTTGTCTCAGCTTTGACTGGCTTTTTCCATATTTTTGATGCAGATGACATTCTCAAGGTTTGCTGGTCTTTTTAGTCTGGTGGGGAGCTAAATTCACAGAGGGCAGATGAAGAACTATGTTGCTTTTAAGATCAAGACTTGGCTTTTGATGTTTGGTCAGCAGGAGAAGGTCTTTCATTGGAGACCTTGATACAAATGGATCTGCACTGAGAAACAAAACTGGGTGGATGGTTTTGGCGTGACACTTAATGCCATGTTACAAAACCCTGTGATAACTCTGTGCAATTTATACTTTTCAGGAATGCTGAAGAGAAGTTTAGGGTTGCAGTATGGGGAGGGCTTCACTGAGGGTGCTCAGAGATGTTAAGCTAAAAGATTACTGTCTCTTTTGAAAGAGCGTGGGATTACAGGGAGGGGCTCTGGGTTTGGACTGGGTTTTGTGATCCCCTTCTCTAGCAGATCCTTGTCTGGGTGCTTTCCCACCCATCCTGGGGCAGACACTTTCTGTCTATCCCTTTTGGTCTGAAGCAGGGCCTTGCTGGCCCAGGCTCAGCATCACTGCAAGGGGGACACAGCTTTTCCTGGACTGCAGTTTGGCTCTTCAAGGACATGTGACATTGCCCAACATGTGTCTTGCACAGACTTGGCAAAGTTTAACTTACAAATCCACAGCCTTGTGCTGCTGTTTTTTGGAACCTCTTTTGGCCTTGTTTCAGGATGCTTTAGGTTGTCACGAATCATCCTGCTGCTGGTGCTGGCTTGGAAACAAAGGGGCTCTCTCTGCCCTCTCTCCTCAGTCATGGCTCTTCCAGGTCTCTCTGACGGTAATTCCTGTGGATTCATTCATTTCTGCAGGATGGAAGTTGGCTGAACAGACAGGCACGTTAAGGGCTAATCAGTAATACCAACAGATTAGGGAGTGCTTTCTATCCAGAAGGTCTGAGCCTTTTCCAGAGGAAGTTGATATTATCTTTGTAATAGATTGTGAAACTGAGGCCAGTGCCCTCTCTGCAGCACTTGGGCTGGAGCACAGGTCCCTGATACCCACGCCAAAATGCTGCCCTGAGTGTTCTTTTCCTCTCATTTGCATCCCTGACCACACATCCCCCCATGGTCCCAGTGCTGCCTTCCCTTGTTGATTTTGGAAGAGAAGAAGGAATTGTGCCCTTTTCTCCAGCACATACCCTCTGTGGTCTCAGTCAGATGTGTGCTATCACATGGCTTTTCTGGCTCTTTGTGCTTCTCCCAGTCATTGTTCCAGAGGCAGAAAAACATGTTGGAAGAGTTACTGCTTTTCTCCTTTTTATTTGATGTTCTTTGTCTCTGCAGAGCCATTTAGATAAGGGGATTTATCAAGCTTGAACTAATTAACCCTGGATGCAGAAAGTCAGAATGGAGTGTTCCAGCTGTGAAATCCTCTGACTTACCCTGAAGCAAACATGGGCCTGGAGGAATTTCACATCCCTTTTCCCTTGTCGGCAAATCCCTGTGGTGACCTTTTGCTGTCACCTTACCAGACTTCCCTCACTAACATGCCACGAGGGTGCTGCGGTGGCTGCTTAGCACCAGGACTGCATGGGGTGTCTCTGCTGCCCCTTCAAGGCTCCTGTTCTTAGAGGTTTTTTCCTTTCTTGAGAGAGAGAGAGGGTTGATTTTGAAAGAAATCCAGTAATTTTGCCTGTAGAAAGATGCTTTAGAAGTTGTTGCCAATTGCTTTCTCAGTGCAGAACTTTTAGCCAAAGAGTGACTTCACAACTAAAGGAGGGAAGCAGATACCTGAAAGCTCAGGAAGGGGGAAAAAAGGAAAAAACAGGTTGTTTAGCTGCCTGCACGGGGCCTTCAGAGCCTTCTCCCCCTTATTTCCTGTTGCCATAGGTCCAGCGAGTCTTAAGAGAATGACTACCCAAGACAAAGCTTAAAAGTCGTGGTTGGTTTTCTGGTGTTCCCTGGCTGTTCTCGCTGGTGTCATCTGTCTGGGAAGTGTAGCAGGACTCTGATCCCAAATGTGTCTTCCTGCCAAGGGTAGAGAAGGATCCAGAGAGAGCTGCTGCACTCTGAACCAGATGAGAGACCTCCATGACACACATCTGGAGTCAGTGAAAAACATGAGGGCTTCCAACAGAATCCAAGCCAGAGGAGAGGAATAACCTCGTGCCTACTTCAAAGCACTGATCTCTTGTCAGCAAGATCAGAGCTGAGTCCTGGTTCACATGGGAATCCTTGGGAATCTTCCTATTGCTGCAGCTATGAGGCTCTTTCCATCCTCCAGGAGGGTGAGGGGTGGGAGGGAGGAGTGTGATTCAGTCATGAGAAGGAAGGTCAGTCACACTTCCATCCCTGCAGCTCCAGATTTAGTGTCTCCCTTTGGCACTGCCTCATCTGCAGTGTCCCCGACCCTGTGTGAAGGTCAGCAGGCAGGTGATGAGCTCCCTGGTAACTCAGCACAGACCTTCCACTTGAAGGACCAGACGTCTGATAAAAGCTCAGGATTGCAAGTCAGGAGGTGATAAACTCTACGGGAGATGTTCCCTGCAGCCTGGAAAGGTGCATAATTCCTGTGTGTTGGGTTGCCGGGACAATGACACCTTCCTTCTCTAAGGAGCATTTTTTGTTAATGGTATGAAGTTTGCAGACACATTTCTTGGTACATTTTTTTTCTGGAATTACCTGCTTAGGTTTTTTTTCCTTTTTCCCCTGTGCAGCAGAACTGTTTCCTTCTTTGTGACTCAGACTGGGGAAATAGAAATAGTCTGGGTTAAAGGAAAAAAATAAAAGATTGATTTTGGATAGGATTTTTTCAAGGTGGAATGCAGATGCACCAGCAGCTTGTTCCAGCACATGGGAGATGAGGCAGGGATTGGCAGGGAGGGGACGAGGAGTGAGCCATACCTTGAGCTTCTGTTGCGGTCAGGAGCTCTTGACCAGGTGTGGACTGACACTGAGAGAAACACTCGGTATCTCCGGTTCACCTTCTCTCTTCTGTGACTGCAAGTAAAGCTTGAACTCAGTGTAACTTCAGCCCCTGTTCATTTGGATTTTTACCGTTTTTTCCAGATTGCCCGACAGGAAGGAAGAGTCATTTTAACCTCTGGACTCCCATATCAGACCGTGAGTGTCCCAAGCTGCTGGCGTCTTTCTGGCACTGATCATTATGTGCTCTGGGGTGTGCAGGGGAGACAAGAGGAAAAGTCAGCTGTGAATGCAACAGCTGGCTTGGCTTTTTTATGTTTTCTGCACTAAAAGCTACATTTAGGGTCTTCAGAGGTTTGCTGTTCTCAACCACCAAGCCTCGGGGTGAAATGCTTTTTTATACTTATTCTCAGTCCTGCATCAGTGGGGAGAGCGATTGCTCTCCGTTGGCGGTGGGGGTGGAAGTCAAGCCAAGCAATCCAGAACAGTGTGTTTCTGTCTGGCCTCGCTGGCAGGTGAAAGGCAGCTCAATTCCTGTGCTTTTTATCCCAGAGATTCTTGCTTGCTGGCTGGCTCCACACTGAGAGAGTTTTTCAACCCTCAGGGACATTTCTTCAGGCTTGGAAGTGAGAGATTGGAAGGCACCAAGCATGGGTCTGGTGGAAGCTGGAGGGGTTTTGTGTTGCTATAGATAAACAGAAAAGCCAAAGCAAAACCCAACCTTGCCCTCAGCACCAGCTGTTCAGAGCTATTCACAGACACACTTCAAAATGCAGTGCTGAACCTGCCAAGTCAGTGCTTGCAATGCTATGATGTCCTGATGCAGATCCTTTGCAATTTTTTACTGCCCAAAAATCCATTTGGAAGAGTGAAACTGTTCTGGATGAGCCAGAGTTCTGTTCACATGAGCCAGGGTGCAGGACTTCTTTGTCACAAACTGTCAGTATAAAATCTCCCAGCTACTCAGGCAGCCAGTCAGAATATTTGCAGAATAGGGGTTACTGATTTTATGGAAAAGCTGTGTGTGGGATAAAACTTCCCCCATAATGAGACACTGTGAGGCAGGTGCAGCCACCCTGCAGGTTCCTTGAGCCTACAGCTGGTGGAATAGGGAATTCAGCATCCAGCATCATCTTGTTTGGCAGAGCTCTAACTTCAAAGTACCATGTAGGAATTGCAAAAGGAAAATAACTGCTTCCAGGGTACAATACTCCTGGGCAATGTCTGGTTCCCTCAGTTCCCTTGCCTTTGGATGCCCTCCACAAGGACAGGATGGCTCTGCCAGGCTCCTTTACTGGTGTATAGCTGATCTCACTCCTGTGAGTCCTTAGCATGGTCATAAAGATGTGTCTGGGACTTCCCTGTGCTCATTCCCAGATGCAGACTTCTCTGCAGAGTGTGGAACAAACGTTGAAGGACCACATCAACCCCTTCAAATTTCTTGGCCATCAGGGAACTCCAGGTGAAGCGTTTGTGTGAATCGGAGGGGTTGAAGCAGTCACTGGACTTTGTTTCCATCATTGTGCTTTGGCACACTCTGTGGGATCTGGCCAAGTTTCATCAGAAAGCTGGGAATTAATTCAGTTTCCTTTTAATGCCCTTGTCAGCACCACCTCACCAAATTATGAGTTCATGGGACTTGGGTATATTCTATAGAATAGAATAATGGAATTGTTAAGGTTGGAAAAGACCTTTAAGATTATCAAGTCCAGCTGTTAACCCAGCACCACCACCGTGGTCCCCACTAAAACATGTCTCCAAGTGCCACATCCAGATGACTCTTGAAAACTTTCAGAGGTGACTCCAACACCTCCCCAGACAACTCATTCCAATGCCTGCTCACCTTTCTGTGAAGAAATGTTCCCTGAAATCCAATCTAAACCTCCCTTGCTGCATCGTGAGGCCATTTCCTCTTGTTCTGTCACTTGTTACCTGGGAGAAGAGGCCAACCCCCCCTGGCTGCACCCTCCTGTCAGGGAGCTGTAGAGAGTGAGAAGGTCCCCCCTGAGCCTCCCTTTCTCCAGCCTAAATCACGTTTCATATACATAAAATCCTGCAGCGCTTCAGGAGTCAGCGCTCTTGCAGCAATGACTGTGAGGTTACAGTTGTGGTCCTCAGAGCAGAATTCAGACTGTAAACACACACTAACTCCAAGCATTATTTGGAATTCAAACCAAGCTAAGAGTATCAGAACAGCCCCACATGCCCCAGTGCTCAGCCTCACTGGTGTCTCTGGTTTGCAGCTGCGCTCCCAGGTGGGAGAAGGAAGGTGTTTCTCTGTGAACTGCTCCGAGAAGGCGAAGGAACAGGCGCTGCAGGTGCTGAGGCATTTCAACGTGCAGGTGTCCCTGAGTGACATCTTCAGCCGCTGCCAGGTAGGACGAGGCTGGCTCGAGCCCCGGCTCCTGCTCGCTCACCGCTCCCTGCGCTGCCTCAGTGTTCTGGGCCTTGCACTCGGTGTCTCCTTGGTTCCCAAGAGTTCTGCTTGAACTTTGGCAGCACCTGGCAAAGCCGTGAGGAGTTCTGAGTGCAGTCACATCCGTCACAGTGCTGAGGGCTCAGTCAGAGGATCAGAGGCTCTGCATCTGCAGCTTTGCTAGAAACTCGCCTGTTTTTCTGATTTTTGGTTCTTGGCATGTGTTTTGGCATCAACTGTCATGGTTAGACTCTCTTTGTTGCTGTGTTCTCTGTCTAGGACACATGCTGTTTTAATTATAAACCATGTTTAATTATGGCTCTGTGATTCTGTTAACACTTAATTACTTTAATAGGAGGATTTTTTCATAGGACTTCTTTTTTTTCAGAAGCTATTAGGTTAATTCATGTCCATACTAGTTGATGACTCCAGATTGTGTTTGGCACTGGATATCTGTGGATTGCTGTTAAGAATAAATTTTAATTGTGTTAGCTCAAATCACCATCTCTTCCAATTTCACTCTCGTATTTGTAACAGCAACACGCCAAAACCTATCCCTTCCCAAACTGCAATATAAACCAACAGGCAACTTCAACATCTCTCACCTTATCAGTGTTTAAAGAGAGAAAGAGAAGCAAGTTGATTAGAAAATTAGCTTTTTCTTAGGGATAAACAAGCCAGTGAGTCTGGCTTGGTGCCTCATGGTGGAGATCTGGGTCTCCTGGCCCAGTGGAATTGCACAAGTGGTGTAGGAGCAGCACTGACTCCTGAGCAGACACACCAGAGAGCATGTCCTGCACTTCTGTTTATATCTGCTGTCAGACGTAAACTGGATCTGTAACTTAGAGAGCAAATGAGAGTTGTCCAGCTGGGCAGGTTGGCTGTGAGAGGAGACTGACAGAACTCCCTGCAGGTCAGATCCACAGAACAGGGGTTCTTCTTACTGCAGGATAAATGGATATGTTCAGCTATGGGATACTGCCTTCAGTCCTGTGGTTTTATTGTCCCAAAACAGATTGCAGTTGTTATACATATATATATTTATAGTGGCACGCTGGCTTCTTGGCTGTTTTAAGCAAACCTATAAAAAACCTCATGGATTCTCCAATTCCCTGACATCCCATAAAATAGCAGTGCTCCTCCTGATGGCTGTTGAAATACCACAAAAATAAGCACACACACACACAAAACCATGCTGCAGGAAACTCTGTGCTCTCTAATAAATGCACGAGACTGTGCAGCAGACAATGGAAAACTGACCCCTCACCCAGGATCTGGGGTCTGGAACTGGTTAACTCTATGGGTTTAGTACATGCTGTCTTAGTTTACAATATAAATAGGGGTAATCAATCTGGCTAGGAATATATACTAAGTGTTCTCTTACTTCCAGGAGAAATGCCGTCCCTGCAAATTGTGGTGGTGGAACAGCTGCATGTTTTATACCCCTCAGAATGGGAAGATGCTGATTTGTCAAACCTCTCCCTGTTCTGAATCATATTTACCTTCATTTAAGGCCTTGCCATTTTGGAGCTGATTCTGCTCAGCTGTCTCTGCAGACAGCACAAGTTTGGCTGACGTGCTGCTGATGCTCTGGAGGAGAATCCCAGCTCTCCCAGCTGCACTTGCCCGGGGATGTGCGCACGGGGAGCCGTGGGCAGCACAGGGAGCGGGATCATCCTCCAGCGCTGCAGAGAGCTGACAGCCCACAGCAACAGTGGCAATCGCTGCCTTCAGGAGGGTGCTCCAGGCCTCCATGGCCTACGGAGACCTCAGCAGTTCTTTTGTACATCCTTCCTAAAACATCTTCATTCTTTGCAAACCTAATTGGGCTTAATTAGGATGGAGGCCGGATCCTGAAACTGCTGAGCTGTGCCTGCCAGCCTGTCTGTGCAGCTCCGGGGCGGGGTCACAGACCTTGGGGCTCCCAACTGCTCTGAGCTCTGCCCCTCCTTGCGGAGCACATCACTTGAGGGGTGACAGAGTGGTGACAGAGGGGTGACAGAGGGGTGACAGAGGCATGACAGAGAGTTTTGGCTGCCCCTGCAGTGGGGGAGCATGGTGGGCACACAAGCAGGGCTCCATAAACTGCCGAGCGCTGCTGTGTCTGTGCTAGGCAGGAGGAGGAGGAGGATGGGCAGCACTGATCCATGAGCTGGGCCCCTCTCCTCCCTCTCCTGCACGGAGCTGGGCCTAAGCTGCCAGCACGGAATGGGTTATCTGTGCCATCAGCCCTGGCTGTGTGTCACAGGAAGCAATGTGGCATCCTGCCTGCTCCCCTGTCTCATGGAGCAGGGACTTGTTTTGTCTCTTGGGCTTCTGTTCTGTAAATGATTGGAGTGGATATGGCAGCAAATGTTGCTGTAACAATTAACACGCGCAGCACAGAGCATGTGGTAAAAATAGGTCCCGATTCAGTGTTGTACCCAAGACTGCTGGAAAATGTTTCCTCTGTCAGCTCCCTCAGCAGGGATGGACGGGCTCGCTTTTGCAGATGTAAAGAATGGGCTTGTTTTGTAACCCTGCCAAAATACTGCTGTTTCTCTTGTTGAAACAATGGCCAATACTGGCTACTTCTGTCTGACCTAGAGCAGCAAGTGCATAGGGAGTGTCACCCAGGGGCTGCTCAGCATTTCTTCGCCCATTTGTGCTGAGCTTCAGCTTGGCTGTTAAAGGCTCTAGGACTGGGGACTGCTGCCAAAGGTGTCAGTGATGGTGCAGGAATGACCTTTTCATTCCATATGTCCTTCAAGTGCTGCATCCTAAGGACTCAGTGATGATCCTGGAGAAGCCACCTCTGCAGAGTAGCTGTAGCTGGGCCTGGTGCTGCCTTTGGTGAGGAATGTTTTAGTGGGGCTGAGTGAAAATAAGATTAATTCTGTCTTTTGGTGACATGCAAAAAAACCCTATAGAAGTTCTACATTTCTGAGCCTTAAAATATTAGAAACCCATTCCCTCTATTTGAAATGCAAATGTTACATGCCTGTCACCTCTGCACACATTTGAGTATCCTGTACGCAAGTATTTTTCTTCTTTTCAGATAGCTGAAATACTTCCTTCAGGAAGGGACAGTGTGAAATGATGCTTGGGGTGTTCAGACATGATCAGTTCAACACACTGAACCCTTACAGTCGTCAGGAAAATCTCTGTGGAGTTGTTGGGGGCTATTGTGGGTAGCCTTAGGGTCAGCTCACAGCCTGACTCACCCAGGAGGTCAGTGATGCTCTGCTCTCCACAGCTTGAAAGAGGTTCTAACACAGAAGTAGCAGTTAAAGAAGGAAAAACCACCCATATCTGCTAAAAAAGGTGGCTACTGGATGGCTCTCTTCATGGGCATAGACAGCTGACAGCTGTGTCATTTCATAGCAGGGTGAAATTCAGCTCCTCTCCCAGGTCCACCCATTCACAGCAGTGGTTGTGTCCCACCCTTCCTGGTGCTGTCCCTGTTTGGGACATCCTGCTGTGACACTTGGGTATGGCCTGGTGGGACAGCAGGAAGATAGGAACTCCATGTCTCCATGTCATTCCAGTCTCTTAAAGAAACTCCTGAGAGCAGCCATGTTTTGGCAAGATCCGTTACCTGGATGTGTGACTTTTGCCATCTTGCTTTTCCATGCCATGTGATTGAAGGTCCACCCAAAGCTGGTGTAGGCTGCACCTCTGGACCTGCCACTGTGCCAGGCCCTTGTCACTGATTGCTTGGTGAGCCCGAGGGCCCAGGACATTTCATTTCCCATGGCTGAAGTACCTGGCCCAGCCAACTTGGTGTCAGTGAGAAAACACTGGTGTGGAAGCAGATCAGTGGAGGTGCTGGATTGGCAGGCTTGGGGTGAGCAGTGCTGCTGACAGGGAGGAATCCCAGCTTGGATGGTGATAAACTGAGGAGATAAACACTTTAAGTTTTTAGCTTTACATTTTTATATCACAAGGGTTTGTCACTATGGCTTGAAGGGACAACTGTGTTCAGTGTTGTTTGGGCTCACGGAGAAATTCCTCCTGGAATCTGGAAGAACCTTGTGGTTAAAGGTTTCTAACTGCTGTAAAACCCTCACTGGTGCGGGGCTCTGCAGCTGGGTTTGGAGCCAGGAGGGCCTGTCCATCTGCTGAAAAGCTGTGCTGGGCTTTACTCAGAAGTGGAGCGGCTGCTCGGCTCAGTTCTGAGTCTGAGGCTTTTCTTGGGTACGAGGGGGGAGCGGGCTGGGGACCCGGGTCCTGCAGAGCCGCTGTGCCACCCCCACCTTCCCCGGGCCTCTCTTTCCTTTCCCACCCTCTGTTTGACTTGACCCTTTAGCCTTTAAGCTGGCCGGGGCAGGGACCTCACTTGAACAATACCTAACGCAACAGGAGGCTGATCCCAGGTGAGGTTTCAAGGCTTTCCTGCAAGGAAAAATGATTGCAATTATATCCCCTGCAAAAATAAATGTGCGGGGGAAAAAAAATCCCAGGCTCCAGCTGCAGTTTGTGCATCTGAACAGCCCCGCATTGATGGGGGGATTATCTGCACATTCAAATAGGTTGTCTCTTGCACTTCGCTGAATGCTCTGATCCTAAATAAGCAAATTACATCACCTATTCTGATGTCCTCTTTAACTTATGACCTCAGCCTGAGCATTGCAGGATATGAGAGATAGCTGCTCGATTTCATTGTCTGGGGATCTGATATATTTTTCTACTGTTTTTGCCCCCCCTTCCCTGCTCTTTCAGTTTCCAAACGACTCACCCCAGCCTTTACAAAGGTGTTAGCATGGGATTAGGAGTAGGCGGGGAGGAGGAGGGGGGGGAGAGAGGAAACCACCTTTTTTTTTTTTTTTAAATTAGGTGCAAAAGCATTCTAACAGTTGCAGCAAATGTTTCTAGTTTTTTGTGGTTAAGGTAACAAATTTCATTGCTGCAAAGCTCATCATGTGCAAGCTGATTTACGCAGAGGGAGCCCAGGATGGAGCAATCCATTTAGCAGGGACAAAGAAAAAGGCCTTATGATGAGATGGAAACCCTGTGCTTGGGGCACTTAGCGAGAACCTTTGAAGCCAGCCTGGGAACTCCAGCAATATTAGTCGATAATTAGTAATATAGATCCCTCAAGCTGTCGTTTAGATTGAAAATGTGCATGTCTCTCATGAGCCTCTGTCACACCAATCTGATCAGCAGGCTTTTTTCTTCCTTTTATGTGGGTTGCTCTGTCGGTCCAGACGATGATGAGAACTGCCAGGCATCGTCTTTCTCACTCACTTGTGAGCTGAGCAGCTATCTCCTGCTCCAGCGTGGCATGGAAGTGGAACCAGGGCAATTTTGTTTTGTGGTCACCTTTCCTGGCCTGAGCAACAGTCATTTTATTCATTTTAAAATACCAGTCGTCCTTCCCCATGTGCAGAGAAAAACCAGGAAGGGTTAAAGGCTCATATTTCATGAGATATTTCTGCCCTAGCAGACAGCAAGGGGCGGGTCTTGGGAGTCACTCAGGACAAAAAGCATCTTCAGCTCCAGTGGGGCTGAGACATCATCAAAGAATTTGAAAATGTCAGTTCTCATAGCCCCTGGTTCAGCTTTTGAGCTGCCTTCCACTGATGCAACATCACGTCCCCATTTGCTTCCTTTCAGCCCTGAAATCGGTTTGGAAAGTGCTGTGTCACCCTACAAATGAAGAATTACGAAGGGTCATGTGTGCTGGATTTCGATTACTTGGGAATGCTGAGAGAGAGAATATCGTTTGGAAACCCTCTGTGGTTTAATAAAAGGTTCATCCATAGGATGCAATTTGTCAGCGCCTACAGGTCAGGAAAACCTGTGATTAAGAGCATCTGTGGTTTCCCCAGATGTGTGAGTGAGCTGCTCACTCCTCCCCAGTCACCCAAACCCGGGCTCAGCCCGGTGCTTGCCCAAGATGTGGGCTGTGATTTCTTGCTTCAGAGTGCGATTGTTCAACACAAAGGGTAAGGCCCTCTTAATCTTTTTGTTTATCCTGGGCTTGGCAATTCCGATGTAATCTGCAGCCTGTGCTGCAGAGGCTCCAGCCAGGAAGCACAGCTGGTATTATTCTGCCTCGACAGACGCTGTTGAGGGAACGAATTGCCCTTCAGAGGTACTTGTCCAGGGCTGGCTGAGTGGCTGAGTGACGAGTGCTCCTTGCCCTGGCACCGCACCTCTCTGAGAGGGACCGAGCTCTTTGTGTGGAGTGCCTCTCCACAGCAGTCATTAAATACCATCAGACTCTGGGATAATTTGTCATGGCAAATTCTGCTTCTTTTGAGTCTCTGGTTGAGATTTTTTTTGCTAATCTCTAATGCTTTATAAACGATAGTGAGAGCTTGTAGTGAGTGGTCACTGTTACCTGCAGGGGGTGGGGACACCCCAAAGCAGCACAAAGATCATGGAATGCTTTGAGTTGGAAGGGACCTTAAAGCTCATCCAGTTCCAACCCCCCTGCCATGGGCAGGGACACCTTCCACTATCCCAGGCTGCTCCCAGCCCCGTCCAACCTGGCCTGGGACGCTGCCAGGGATCCAGGGGCAGCCACAGCTTCTCTGGGCACCCTATGCCAGGGCCTCCCCACCCTCCCAGGGAACAATTCCTTTCCAATACCCCATCTGACCCTGCCCTCTGGCAGTGGGAAGCCATTCCCTGTGTCCTGTCCCTCCATCCCTTGTCCCCAGTCCCTCTCCAGCTCTCCTGGGAACCCCCTTAGGCACTGGATATTCCAATAGACACTGAGCAAGACCCAATTAGTGGGTGCCAGGCGGGGGGGCAGCACTCTGTCCATGATGGCTCTGCAACATGATACATGAGTGTACACAGCACCAATCCTGAAAAATTCCCAGCCTGGAGTTGGCTTAGCCCTGTGCTGTTGGCCACATAAAACTCAAAGTCCCCCCAAAAAGGGCTCAACTGGGCCTAATTCTCAGCAGCAAGCACTGCCTAGTTCCCACAGACTGTACACTTCCCTGCCAAGATTTCAGTATCTTCAGAAATTCAGTGGAGCATGAAGGTCACAGCAAGGGGAGAATGACAGCCTGAGAGGTTTTTTTCCCCTTTCAGCAGCTCAGAGCAGACTGTTGTCTCTTTCTCATGTTGACTGTTTTCATAGGGTTAGCGTGAAGTTTATGTTTTACACAGCCCAGTGGCAGTCAGAGCTGGGATCAGCTGTGTTTCTTCAAGGAAGATGGTCTCATGTTGCAGACTTTCTTTCTCAGTGACTGCAAAAGCTCGGTTTCTAGTGAAATTTCCCTTACAGATCTTTGTCTTGAGGTTCTCTTTGTGGATGTATGTGAGAGACTGTACCCAAGGTTTCGGTTTGGGTATTTATTTCACTTCTTTTATTTTCACTTGCAAAGCTGCAGGCAGAAATTAAACTTAAGCGGGGAGGGGGGGAAGCTGTTAATTTTTCATGGTGTTATGTATTCCAGTGCTCAAAATGATGATGCCAAATTAGCCATTAGAGGTCAAACCTCAGCTGACAGCAAATGTTTTCTTTTGAGGAAGTCATCCTTATTCCTGGGAACCAGTTTTGTTCTCCTGTGCTAAATGCAAGAAACGTATGAATGTGTGGTTTTTCCTGGAGGGCAACACTAGCTGGAAAAATGCTGGGTTTAGCCAGTGGAAACAGCACAAGCAAACAACGATTGGCAGTGAAAACAGCACTTGTATTTAGACTAGCATAGAAAAGAAGACACAATGTAGTGCAGAGTAAATGTCCTTTTATACAGCCTGTACAAGGCTTTTTCTTCCTCTCATGGGTTTGGACAGACTATGAAGTGCGTTGGTCAGCAGAGATGCTGGTGCTCTGGGAGAAAGTAATGAAGGGTCAGCGGGTGACAGTGATGGAGTGACCGTAAGGAAAAGGAGGAACTCTCTGGAGAAGGCAGCGACACAGCTCTAACTCCCATGTGTCCTGAGGAAAGCATCCCCATGGTTTCTCTCAAATGTCATGAGAAAACGAGATTTTTAGCCGATTTAAGTTATGTTGGTTTCCAGTCCCCTGTGCCTCCTGCGGTCATAGTTCAGTGTATTGACTGTGTCAGAAGTCAAAATTCCCGTGTTTTATGCACTGTGTAGTTTCTCCTCCTTTTTAACATTGGTGCCCTCATAATGTCCTTTGTTGGAATGTCCCGGTGAGGGTGGCTTGGCCAGCTCCCGATGTTTGAATGGGGTGGAGACTTGCCGGAGCAGCACAAAGATCATGGAATGCTTTGGGTGGAAGGACCTTTAAAGATCATCCAGTGCCACCCCCTGCCATGGGCAGGGACGCCTCCCACTATCTCAGGCTGCTCCAAGCCCCAATGTCCAGCCTGGCCTTGGGCACTGCCAGGGATCCAGGGGCAGCCACAGCTGCTCTGGGCACCCTGTGCCAGGGCCTCCCCACCCTCCCAGGGAACAATTCCATCCCAATATCCCAACCATCCCTGCCCTCTGGCAGTGGAAGCCATTGCCTGTGTCCTGTCCCTCCATCCCTTGTCCCGAGTCCCTCTCCAGCTCTCCTGGAGCCCCTTTAGGCCCTGGCAGGGGCTCTAAGGTCTCTCTGAAGCCTTCTCCAGGCTGAACACCCCCAGCTCTCCCAGCCTTGCTCCAGAGCAGAGGGGCTCCAGCCCTGTGATAACTCAGTCTCAGGGCAATGTTTTCCCAAGTCCTGTTACGAATTCTGCACAAAAGCACTGTCCTGTGGTTGCAGACGCACTTACTCCTGCTACGTGCTTCGTGGGGACTGCACAGCTCTGCAGCCATCCCAGGTCCACAGCAGTGCCAGCAGCAGACCTTTGTTCCTTCGGAGGAATGTGGGATCTCCAGGCATGTTTGGAGCCTTCCTTGGAAGCACCATAGGCTGGGCTGCACATACCTGGTTTCCATGTAGAGTTTGCCAAATTGGTAATTGCTCAGCAGCATTTATCTGAAGACCTTTAGGCATTAAACTGTGTCACTTCCTACTGGCATAAACCAGCCTGTATCTGTTATTCATGGTATTAATGGGACAAGGTGACTCCTTGTGTCAAAGCTGTGTGTCCGTGGGTCCTGGTGAGATATGGTGCAGGATTGTCTTCGGCACTTACTGCTGCAAAGGCATTTTCAGCTGGTGATAATGGTCAGCAACATCCATGAGGTTCTTTGGCCTTTCCAGGAAGGAAGGCCTTGTCCTCAAAAGGTGCATCTGGTCTGAATGAGTGACTGGAGGGAAGAGACCATTTTGTGTTTGTGCAAACCCTCTCATCCAAGGACTGCACAGAAATGGGGACACAGAAACAGGGACAGCCACAGCAGTCTCCTGCTGAAAAGAGAGACAGAAAGCCTTTAAATTATTTTCTCAATTCATCTGTTGTGTCAGTCTTCATCAAGAGGATATTTTGCAGCTATTGTGATGAAATGCAGCTAAGCCCAAGGTAGGATCTGGCTGAGCAAGCTTAGAGGAAGAAATGGCAGCGTAGGAGTTTTGGCAAAGGTGGAAAACGTAACATTCAGGGCACGCTCCTTGTGAGTCATTATCTTTTCTCTGGATAAGGGGATTTGGATGATTTCCTTGTCCTAATTTAAGACACGCATTCTGAGTTGATCACCCTTTGATTCATGGAAGTGCTGGGGCAGGATGCAGGTGAAAGCCTGTTTTTGTCTCATGCCCAAAATCTTCTCTATTCCCATTCCCACCTCAGCATTTCTCTTGATGGTTTCTGGGAGAGCTGCCCCAGCTGAGGCATTTTAGTGAAGTGGATGAGTAGCTGATGTCCGAGGTGAGCATAGCCAGGTTTATTTTTCTTACTGCACGTTAAAATGCTGTGGCTACGTGTGTCGTGCAGCCAGCAGAGTAGGTCCCACAGCCCTTGTCCCTTGCCTACTTGTCCATCCCTCACATTTGCAGCTCACGCCTGGGGAGGGGGCACATGGGCAGCCAGATGTTGAGACTGATCTGGCTGAAATGGGAGCTCCCATCCACAGCTGGATCAGTGCCTTGTAGTGACATGGGACCCCAGGAACAAGATACATCCCAGGTGTGCTGATGGTATGGACTGTTCCACCTCCAGCAGCCCGATGCTGGTTGCGTGCCCTGCAGAGGTGTGTGTGGACCAGTAACCTCTGCAGCTGTTGGGGTTTTAATTTGACAGTCTAGTTTCATGGACTTTAAAGACGAGGAGATCACTGAGCTTGGTCCTGGCAGGAAGAAATGAGCTGGTGGTTGGAGAGAAGGAAGTTGGTGACGGAGGAGTCGGAGGAGGAATATGGTTCCCTACAAACAAGGTCATGTGAATGGTGACAGCATGGAGTGATCAATGTGCAGGGATAATAGGTCACTGGGCAGTCAGCCTGAAAGCTGAAGCCTCTCAGAATATCTGGAACATTGTGGAAAAGAAAGTTAAGAAGACATCAAGTAAAGCTAGACAGCTCTTGCCCCCTGGCCTGCCTTGCTGTCCTGCTTTCCTCGGGGTGGCTTTGCGCACTCCAGTCACTGACTGTGCGAAGGAGTTGGGCACTCAGAAGTTGTTTGTACTTCCCTCCATGCAGACAGTGCCCTGTGGCGAAGGGTTGAGCCTCAGCTCCCAGGACCAAACCCACCCACAGCCAGGACCAGCCTCCCTCGGCCCGGCCAGCTCCGGCTGCCCGCGGCTGTAGGGCCGTTCCTCCCCCGAGCGGGGCCTTCCCTGGATCAGCTGCATTTACTGGCATTTGCTGGCGGGCTCAGATTACCCCAGTGAAAATAATCGGTTATGCAAAGTTACGCTGTTTAGATTGGGTTTCTTCTGTGTGGCCAGCGAGGTGTGAAAGTCAATCTGTGCCGCAAACCCTGTGGCACTTTCTCCCTGCTGGCTGGATATGATAGCTCTGGGCTTGGGCTCTTGAGGGGAAACGCTGGCCCTGGGCTTGGCTCAAAGGGACACAAACCACAGGTGGTTACAGTGAGACGGGGCTCCTGAGCCACACAGGGCTCCTAAACCCGGCCTGGCAAAGCCAACAGGTCACCAGAGAGGAGGGTGTAAGGTCTGGCTCTGGGGAGTCCTTCGGTCACCTCAGCCAGGCTGGCGAGGACAGGCCCTGGCTGCTGACAGAATATGCTTGTAATGGTTTTATCATGGAATCACAGAATAATAAAAGTTGGAAAAGTCCTCCAAGATCATCAAATCCAACCATTCCCCCAGCACTGCCAAGGCCACCGTGTCCCCACGTGCCACATGCACACAGCTCTTAAATCCTTCTAGGCTGGGCATCCTGTTCCAGTGCCTGACCATTCTGTCTGATATGTAATCTGAACCTCCCTGGCACAACTCGAGGCTGTTATCAGTGCACTCCTGTTCTCAAGTCATCATTGTGGTCCATGCAGAAACAGCAGAGTGATCAGTAAATCCTCACCATTAGGAGAAGGACTTGCTGTCACAGGAGTTATTTTGTGGTATCTCTCTGATACTTTTCCTTATGATCATCTTCCTTTTCACCCTCAAGGAATCACAGATTTGGAGTTTCAATGCAGAAAAGTTCCTGTGGACCAACCGCCCCTTCTGATCTCCCGTCTGCAGCCATGGTGTCCCTGTGACTCCTGCCCAAAGAGACCCAGGCTTGCTCCCAGTTTGAGCTGGTAGGGAGGCTGTGGGGAGGCTGCAGGTGGACAGGGCTCAGGCTGGAGCCCTGAGCTGACACCCCAGTGTGGTATTGATGTGTGGTCACAGCAGTGGCACGTCACAGTCACTGTTAAGGGGCTTGCTGCTTGGTGTTCATAAGCACTGGAGCATCCCAGGGTCCATGAGGGAAGGTCCAAGGGCTGCTGGTTTGCCCAGGTTCTGCAGGCCCGATGGAATGGCAGAAACACAGAAAGGCAGCTCATGCATATTTAAATCAGTGCCAATTTATGCTGTCACTGATCTGTGACTTACTGCAGTAACATTCATATTCAGCTTTAATGCCAAAAACAATACTCAGCTGCTTTCTTACTTCTTAATGAAAAATACCTCTTTAGGACTTCTTTGAAGTCCCCACCCCTGAAAATCCCAGCTATATTGTCATCATTGTTACTGTTAACAGCCCCTGCCAGGCCCGGGAGCCTTTCCTGACGGATAGCTCGGCGGGGCTTTGTCCGGCGCTCCCATTCAGCGCTTCGCTGCAGCCAGTTTGAAATGGCTAATGACGGGCCTCCCAGGGGACTGCTGCCAAGCTCTCAAAGACCTCCCAGGTTTGGAAGTGGCAGGGTGTCCTTTTCCAGGGGCCAGCCGCAGAAGGAATGCACACACTCAGATTCTCCTACCTAAGCTGCATCAGCCAAGTTATTTTTTCAGTTGCAAAGAGTCATCCATGCGTACAGAGCCGGTTGCTTAGCAGGAGAGAGATAGCTGTGTCAGTAGAGGACATGGAATAAATAGAGGGAAAAGGTTAGGTGGAAAGATCCCCACTAGTTTGAGGCATTATTGTGTTTTAACGCTGAAAATACCCTTTTGGAAAAATATGAAAGGCTTTGAAAACTTAAGCCAGAGTCTGTGTCAGAGATAGGACAAGATTCACCCATCCCCAGGGTGCAGTGATGATGCAGTGATGTTTATGGGTGCAATTAGGAGTGTGAATGGTCTCAGTGGGCCCAGCTCCTACAAGCCATTTGCAAAGGAGAGCCAGAAGAACACTGGATGATCCCTGGGGGTCTGTTGGAAATGGGACCGGGATGTTTCTGCCAGGATTTCATGGTAGTTTTAAGTCGGTGCAGGCAGCCAGTGCAGCCGGATGGAGCCGGGCCTCTGCTCCCTGCCCCAGCCCCTCTCTCACCCTCTCGTCCCAGCACAAGTGCTCCTTTAACTGCAGGGCCGCGGGACGAGGGAACTGATCCCAGCTGAAACGGGCCTGTCAAAACCAGATGGTTAATTTTATCCCAGCTCAGCTCCCCAGTCTGGCTTGCTCTGCAGCTGCCCAGATGTGCGGGGAGGGAACGGGAGGGAGCAGGAGGGCTCTGCCTTCGCTGGCTCAGCACAGGCTTGTGCTGGCCGGAGCCCTGCGAGCCCACAGCTCAGGGCGCTCCGGCCAGCGTGCCCCCAGGCCAAACGGAGAACGTGGCCGGTGCCCGCAGGGCTCTCCGGGAGCCCCCCGCTCCAGCACTGCCCGCTCTTGGCTCAGGAGATGGAGCCCCAGCTCTGGGGCTGGGGGATCAGCCCTACCCTGGTGATCCCCATTCCGTCTGGACCCTCTCGACACTTCAGAATCTGGTTAGCTGAAATCTGAGCTTCAGCTCAAAGTTAGGTGGATGTTTATCCCTGTGTCCAGACAACCCAGCGTGCGGAGCAGCGCGGAGCTCATGTGCCCCTCGCCGCAGCTCTGCCGTGCCTGAGCACAGCTCACAGCTTCCAAGGGTGTTTCTCCATTATTCCGAGTGAAAAGGGCTCTTCGTGCTTCGCAAATGAATTTCCCAGAGAGTATATAAGAATTGGTTCATTGCTTGCACTTGTGCTGCCAAATGCAACTAAATCTTTCCTCCCGCTAATGGAGTTCAAATTAATATGTTTTCTTATTAAAATAATTTATTTTTTATTATTATTGAGGGGAAAGCTGCCCTCTCAGCAGGTGGTGCTGTACCTTTAACTGGGCTGCTGCTGTACAGAGCAGTTGAAGCTTCATTTAGCCTGAATGAAAAACTCGATGCATGTTGCTGAAGAGAGGAAACTGGTGGTGGATGATTTACTCGTAATGCCCTACAGCAACGGGGTTATAAGTGAGGAGAGGAAACACCAAGAGCGCTGAGATCTGAACCAGAGGAAATGCGTGAAGCCTTGAAGTGACCTTATGCAAATTCCTAATGATGAGACTTAACTGAACTCATTTTTTCCAGGGGTTGTAAAGATCAAAATAACGACAGCCTTGAAATGCAAAGGTCTCTGGATAATGCATATGAATGTATAGTTGCATACAGCCGAAAACTGCCGCGGGTGGGTGTGATCAGCGTCCCTGGCAGCAGGGTACGGGACCCAGATCCCAGAGCCAGGCTTGCTCCGGAGCATCAGGGCTGCTCCGGGGGCCAAAGCAATTCCTGGGGTCTCATCCTCCCTCCCACCCCGTGGGACACTGCCTCTACAAAAACGTTTATTTAAAGCTCTGTCTTTCTGTGCTGAGCCCCAGGAAGCCTGGATGCCCAGGAAGCCTGGCCGGCCCGGGAAGCGAGTGGTGATGGCTGGGAGAGCCTCTTTGTGAAATGAGCTGTTGTCCTCAACCCGGCCTGCGGGGTGGGTGCCCCATCCCTCAGACACAACTCCACAGCTCCCCTCACTCCAGTGAGGAGAAGCAGAGCCACCCCCGGGGGTCGCGGGGCTGTGCCCTGCTCGCGGGGGTTGGTTCCTGATGGGAAATAACGTGGGCATGTGTTCAGTGTGATAGCGTCAGAAACTGATCCGGAGACTGTCAAGACCAAATTCCTGTGCTGTTCCTAGAGCTTCAGATTTTTTTTGTCTGTGTTTGCATCCAGCTCTAGGATTCATTCCCTGGAGGGAGACTTTTCACAAGTGCAAGTAGTGTTAGAACAATGGGAAATGACCTTAAGCTGAAGGAGGTTAGGGTTAGGTGGGATATTAGGATGAAATTTCTCCCCTGGGAGGGTGGGGAGGCCCTGGCACAGGGTGCCCAGAGAAGCTGTGGCTGCCCCTGGATCCCTGGCAGTGCCCAAGGCCAGGCTGGACAGGGCTTGGAGCAGCCTGGGACAGTGGAAGGTGGCCCTGCCCATGGCAGGGGGTGGGATGAGATAAGCTGTAAGGTCTCTTCCAACTCAAACCTGTCTGGGATTCTGTGGTTCTCCTCTTTCATATTAATGCATACATGAAGAAGTACTGATCTGGGGAGAAAAAGCAAATTGGGCACTGCTGTGAAAAATTCTCATCCCTGATTCCAGTGCCTAAATTCTCTCAGCTCCTGTTTCCAAGGACTTGCAGAGTGAGGCACACACATGCACTTCTTCTCTGTGAAACACTGGCTGCCAAAATCTTCTGAATTTCATTCAAAATACCAGATTAATTGATTTATTTAGATTCGTAAGCAGCAGTAGAGAGCAGGAGGCTCTGACCCAGTGAATAATGGTGGATGTGGCTGTGAACAGCATCTAATGAAGATGAAAAACTCCCCTGTCCGGAGGAATCCAAACACAGCCTTACAGATGAGGCTGCTGGCCCAAGTGCAGCTGTTTGTCTTTCCAGTAATCCGAAGCCGTTGCAGAGCCCTGAGAAGAGGAGGGGACAGTGACTGTGTGTGTAGCAGGGGTCAGTGGTGTGTGCAGCTTCCCGGGCAGAGGTGAATCCATGGCACAGCAGTGCCACCGTGGCCCTGTGGCTGTGCTCCTGCGGGCACAGCTGGGCTCCCCGGCCCCATCAGCCCGAGCAGAGCAAGACACTCAGCACCTTCCCTTCAGAGGGAAGCTGGAAAATCTTCTCTGTATTTAAAGTTCCCATGGCTGCAGTTCGAATTTGGCACACAGTTGGCCATGGGGTTATCTGAGGTCATGTACTCAAACAGTTGTAGATAAAACAAGGGCCTGTTTGCATTGGAAATCTCCAGAGGGCTTTTCCTCTGCGCACGGGTAATGATATTGCAGAAGGACAGCAGCCAAAATAAAGATTCGGCTCCATATGCAGTAGCTCAGTAAAGTAAAATGAGCAATGGAAAAAAAAAAAGAAAAAAAAAATGTAAAAAAGAAGCCTGTTTTCATTACGTTATTTTCTGAACTTGCCGTTGGGATGGAGGAGTTCCAGCCAAGGAGAGGGAGTCCTGCAGTGAGGCGCCATCCAGGACTGGGCTCACCATGCTGCTCTTCCAGGAAATTCCCTGTGGCTGCAGAAAGCCACTGCTCTCCAGCTGGGCTCCCTGCCTGTGGGCTCACTGGAGCAGCCACCACAGCAGGGCCCACACTGCAGAGCTGGCAGGGCACGGGGACACTGCCCAGGGCTGCCCCAGCACCTGCTCCTCTGCTTGAGAGCTTGGTTCCCGGAAGTCTTTCCCAGCTGGGGCAGTTAAAAGAGGGCTAAGTTAATGGGTTTTGGAAGTTAAAGAGCAAATAAGATTCTGTCAGCCCCTTCCACAGGCCCCCTGGGCTTTTCTGGGAAACTATTTCCTCATGGCTATGGCAGACTGCAAGCAAACTGGGACAGGAGCTGTGAGTCTGTACCTTTGCAAGCTGCCATTGGAAAGGCACTGTCACTGCTTGCTCCAGCCAGCTTCAGCCTCCCCAGCCTGTAGTCAGGAAAATAATTGAAATGCAAAAGCAAAATGACAAAGTTGGGAAGAAAATTCAGCCTTTGGGATCTTTCTGTCTTCCTTGGATGCCGTGGTGATGGATGCTGCTGTAAACACATCACCTAACGGGTAGTGAGAAAGGAAAGATGAAACAGAAGTCAGGAGGAAAAGCCAGAGGAGAAGGTGTTCTCCACAGGTCGGAGTGTGCTCAGGGCACCGGGAACATCTTCCACTATCCCAGGTTGCTCCCAGCCCCGTCCAACCTGGCCTTGGACACTTCCAGGGATCCAGGAGCAGCCACAGCTTCTCTGGGCACCTGTGTGAGGGCCTCCTCACCCTCACAGGGAACAATTTCTTTCTAGTATCAAATGTAAATCTCTCCTTTTTCAGTTTAACACTGTCCCCCCTTGTCCTGTCGCTGTCTGCTGGTGTAAAAACTCTCTCTCTGTTTTACAAGCCTCCTTTAGATACCAAAATGCCTCAATAAGGTATCCTCAGAGCCTACTCTTCTCCAGGCTGAGCACCCCCAGCTCTCCCAGTCTGTTTCCATAACAGAGGGTTTCCAGCCCTTGGAACATCTCCAGGGCCTCCTATGGACTTGTTCCAGCAGGTCCACATCTCTCTTGTGCTTGAATTTATTGATCAATTTATTGCTGTCTCCTGCCTGAATGAAAACAACTGATAAATGCAGGTTTCTGGTGCAGGTTCTGAGGTTTACATCTTCCCAATTCTGTTTCTGCTAGTATATGCTTCTAATGTATATTCACATTCTTTCTGTGAGGCCAGTTTGTTAGGAAGAAGGGAGTCATCAGAAGGTCATGTATTCATCAGGATTCATTTTTAGAAAGGGAACAAGGCTCCATGCTTTTCTTTGGAGCCTTCATCCTGCTTTTCTCCTTATAGGGAGTATTTTCATAAAGGGAACAACTGCCATTTTTCAGGTTATGGAAACATGGAGTGCTGTTCCCAAAGAGCCTTCATTGCAGTCAGTGCTACCAAGGTTCTGTCTCTGTCTGTGCATCCCATGCTTCTACATTGTGCCTGTAACTGTGTCCTGTGGATGTGGTGTTTCCTGATGGGTGCTTGGAGTGCTTTTAGTTCTGACCTCATGACAGATTGATAATCACAGAATCCCAGACTGGTTTGGGTTGGAAAGGACCTTGAAGCCCATCCAGTTCCACCCCCTGCTATGGGCTGGGACACCTTCCACTGTCCCAGGCTGCTCCAAGCCCCATCCAGCCTGGCCTTGGGCACTGCCAGGGATCCAGGGGCAGCCACAGCTTCTCTGGGCACCCTGTGCCAGGGCCTCCCCACCCTCCCAGGGAACAATTCCTTCCCAATATCCCATCCATCCCTGCCCTCTGGCAGTGGAAGCCATTCCCTGTGTCCTGTCCCTCCATCCCTTGTCCCCAGTCCCTCTCCAGCTCTCCTGGAGCCCCTTTAGGCCCTGGAAGGGGCTCTGAGGTCTCCCTGGAGCCGTCTCTTTTCCAGGTGAACAACCCCAGCTCTCCCAGCCTGGCTCCAGAGCAGAGGGGCTCCAGCCCTCGGAGCATCTCTGTGGCTCCTCTGGACTCTCTCCAGCAGCTTCAGGTCCTTCCTGTGCTGGGACCCCAGGGCTGGAGGCAGCTCTGCAGGTGGGGTTTCACCAGAGCAGTGGGGCAGAACCACCTCCCCTGACCTGCTGCTCACTCTTGGGGTACTTTAGGTCTGTAATATTCCATGGAAAGCACTTCTGAGCTTCTGGGTTTCTATCTGAGTGTACATGGGGAAAAACAGAGTCCTTACTGAGAAAGGAAAACCAGGAGGGCTTTGCACCTACACAGATGCTTATGATGGCCCACAGACCTGTGTAAAAAGGAGTTTTCCCTCCTCAAAGGCCTGGGTGCAGGTTGCCTGGGGTGACAGCTGGAGAGGAGTGATCCTTGGCACTGTCCCTGGCTGTGGCTGGGCTGGGGGTGCCGTGTGTGCTGTCCACTGGTGTCACGGGCAGGGTCGCTTGTCCCAGTGCCAACTGGAAGGGGACAGCATGTGACTGATGTGTCCGAAGCACCGGCAGGCACCACCCATCCAGCCCAAAGCCAGCCAGCACAAGGCAGTTTGAAATGTTCCATTTTTTTGTACATGTGTGCCCTGACTCCCTGGGCTGCGCCGGGTGAGGCTTTGTGTCACCTCCCTGCCCTGCCTGTGGTCCTGGAGCAGAAGCTTTGCTGCTAGGTTTGCTGTCCTGCCACGCCACACCTGGCTGTCTCACCTCTCTGGGGCTATGTCACAGAACCTCATCGGAGTGCAGCAGGACTGCTACTCTGGCTCAACAGCCATTTAGGACTCGACAGAAATGCCAAGGACTGGCTTGCAGCACACGGGCAAAGCTGGGAGCATGAGGCAGACATTTGTCCCATGAAAGCTCTGTGTGATTGGAGCAAACAGACACATCTGGCAGTTTTATGATGGTGACATTTTGCATTTTTTTCCTCAGCAGTAGAGCAAAATTAATCAGAAACGCTTTGGAACGACAACTGGTTTATAGGGATCATAGCCCAAGTGCAAGAAGAGCTTTGTCATTGGAGCAGCCTCAGAGCTAATTTGCTGAGACATTCAACTGCCTTTAAATCTCCACTGGAGAATTTCTGCATTTCTGGTTGTGGGTCACTTGTGCTAATTTGGCATTTCTTAAAGCAATTTACATTTTTCTTTCAGCACAAGCACTTATCCTTTCTAGTAATGAGAACGCTCCTGTGCTTGGTTTTGGGGGTGGTGGTGAAAGTAGTTCAGCTCTGAAGGGAGGCAGCTGTTCCCCTTGGCTCGCCAGCGGCTTTCAGGCATTTGTTGAGCCTACAGAGGAAATACATTCTTAAAGTCTGTGTCAGGAACCCAGCTTGGAAGGCGGAGAAGCCATGTGAATTGTCAGGGTTGCTGTAAGACCTGTCATTTGTCACAGCACTCGGGGTGCTCCAGGGCGTTCGTGGTGTGTGTCCCTGAAACCCTCACAGGACCTACGATGCAACACATGGGGCAGATTTTAATCTCACATTAGAGAGCTGAGTCAGGAGTTGCTGAATGAGAAGGGAGAGTGGCCATGTGGTCATTAGGGCCCAGAGACAGACTCCTGACAGGGGCTCAGGCCCGTGGGTTTGAGTGTAAACTGGCCCAGAAACGAGCTGGGAGCAGTGCGATACAAGTAATGCTGTTCCTCAAATAATTTAATATTAAGTGCATGGAGCAAACCTCTGATCCTGCCCTGTTCTGTGCATCCCAGAACTGGAGGAACAGTAAGACAGTTGTGCCTGAGCTGCTCGATGCTGGTGTCAGAAGTGGCTTAGGGTAGATATCAGGAAAAGGTTCTTCCCCCAGAGGGTGCTGGGCACTGCCCAGGCTCCCCAGGGAATGGGCACGGCCCTGAGGCTGCCAGAGCTCCAGGAGCGTTTGGACAGCGCTGCCAGGGATGCACAGGGTGCCATTGTTGGGGTGTTTGTGCAGGGACAGCAGCTGGACTGGATGATCCCTGTGGATCCCTTCCAGATCAGGGGATTCTGTGATTCTATGGTTTGAAGGCTCTGGAGAGGCATTTCCTGGTCAGATCAGAAGTTTGAAAATTAAAGAGGGAATAAGCTTTGGATAAGGATGATTTATTTGTTGTGGAATACAAAGGTGCCAGGACCTGCTGGGAGAGGACAGTGGCCCATGAGGGGACTCTCAAGCCCATGAGAGCTCTTGCAGAAGCCAAATGCAACACAGGAACTGGAGCAGAAGTGTCAGAGAAAAAACAGGCCCTGGTGACCCAGCCTCCCTCTGAAGGGTCCAGGAGGTGTCACAGGGTGGATGAGTGGGAAAAGGGGGATAGTTGTGAGAAAAGGAGATGGTGAGCTGAACCTGTGCAGTTGAATAGTCTTTGCAGATTCCCACTTCTGTGCCAGCAAGCCATGAATTCAGGCTTAGAGTGAAAAATGTCATTCAGATCAGCCCTTCAAGCCTAGGTAACGTTTTTTCCAAAACATCAAAGCGTCGACCAGCTTCCCAGGAGAAGGAGACCTCCAAACACAAGATTGTTTGTGTGTTGTTTGTCCAAGCAACAATGATTAAAGGTTCCTCAGGAGACTGGTTCCCTCCTTAGGAATCCGAGCCTCTGCTTTGTAGTTCCATCTCCAGCTGGAAACTCACACAAACCTTTAGGCCAAGAGCACTTTTTTCCCCGAAATATTTGATATCAATGCTTTGGTACAAGTCTCTTATTTGTGTGTGGGTTCTGCTTTGTGACTCATCTTCCTCGACAGGAGACAGCCAGCCAGTGCCAAACTGGATTACTGGATGAGGGAAAAATCCACATTCCCTGGAAAGAGACTTGGGGACCTCAAAGTCCTGCCTTGAAATAAACACTCATCCCAGTCAGGGGGGAAATAGGATTATTTTGCATCACTCCTCAGTGAGCATGGGAACTCTCCGCCATACCCTGATGGATCATGTGGAAATACGGAGCAGAATCATTTGTCTTTTTGGGATCAGGGACCCGCTCACATCAGTGGTTTCTTCCCTGTGCTTGGAGCAGTAATGTGAGTGTATCTATTTCTCCTTCTCTTAATGCATTCCTGAGGAGCCACAGGAGAAATGAGTGGCCTTCAGACAAGGTCCACACTGGTCCTGTGCTCCAGTGACTACTGGAGGCACA
Source organism: Melanocharis versteri (assembly GCA_013397845.1). Taxonomy (NCBI): domain Eukaryota; kingdom Metazoa; phylum Chordata; class Aves; order Passeriformes; family Melanocharitidae; genus Melanocharis; species Melanocharis versteri. Next base: position 135,578 of record VZTG01006295.1, read on the forward strand.
TGCTGGTGGAGCCCGTGGGCCATCCAGCCCAGGACACACTCCCAATCTCCCTCTTTGCTCCTGGAAGACATTAAGGCACTTCATGTGTGACCTGACATAAAACATACTCTTGTTGCAGCCCCACGGTCTGGGACTGATGCTGGAGAGCTGCATCCTCCTTCCAGGGCTGCTTGGTGAAGGTTTCCAGAAAGTACTCCCATGGAAGAAAGTCCCATCTCCTGGGCTCTCCCCCAGCCACAGTCACAAGCATCTTTGTGTAGCCCTGCCTCATCGCTGTTTTCCCATGGCAAGAAGTGCCTAGTTCAGAAAGCATCAGCCCCCAAGCCCTTTGATCTTTTCTTTCTCAAGAGAAAAAAGATTAAAAAGAGACAAGAAGTTAAGGATTTGTGAGGGGGAACGGAACATGAATAGCAAATTCTGCTGCGGAGGTCACCTCCCCCCAGCTTTCTTCCTGTGTGATCGGGAGGAGGGAAGGGTGCAGAGCGGGTTGTGGGGGATCCAGGGAGGAGGGGAGTAAACTGGGGGTAGAGGAGTGGGGGTGGAGTGGTGAAGCCCTTCAAAAGGAACAATGCTGCCAGTGCTGGCATTGTCAGGCGGCCCTTTACAGAGGGCCATGAATACAGGTTATAAATTCTTTGGCCATTGAGAGAGCTCTCCAAACCTGACTCCATCCTGCACTAAACCAGGCCTGAGCCCTATCAGTTGCATAGCAATTAATTCATTTACATCTGGATAGTTAATCTCCAATTCACTTGACAGTTTATCTCCCCTTGGAAGAGCAGCAGTGCCTGCTCTATTGTGCTGGAACCAGTCAAGGCTCATCAGCCCAGCCAGCACCTCTGGTTTGTGCTCAGCAAAGATAAGCAGGGTGGGTGTTGATATGAAACATGAAATTATTGCCCCAAGCCTCTTGATTCTGGTATCCTTTCACTCAACATCCTCCCCACCTTCACGCTTTGCCTCTCCAGGGTGGAAATGCCATGTCTCTCCCTCTGACACTGTCACAGTACAACTGGAGTGTGACTTTGTTGATGTGACTGGCATTAGATGAACAATTGACAATACAGAATTATTTAGTTTGTTCTTGTTTACTGCAGTCTCCTAATTCTGCACTGATTTTTATCTCTGAATATTTTCATAGAATCATTACTGTAGGAAAAGAGCACTGAGATCATCGAGTCCAACTGTTCCCACAGCACAGCCAAGCCCAGCACTAAACCATGTCCCCAGGTGCCACATCTACACGTTTTTTGAACACTGCCAGGGACAGTGATGGCACCACTTCCCTGCGCAGATCCCCCAAGGAGGAAGCAATGCTCTTGTTCAGCAGAGCAGCTCCCCAGAGAGCCGTGAGCATCCTGGGATGTCCTGCAAGGGTGGGAGAGGCATCATTCACCCAAATCCCCAGCGAGGGATGGGGAGCTGACTTGTGAGCCAAGGCTTTTTGGGTAGCACTGATTCAACCACTTGTGCCTGGAGAAATACATGTGGTACTGCACCTCCAAAGGGACAGTGATGAGAAGAGGGAGCCCGTAGCTGCTGGGCTGTGTGGGCATGCAGAGGTGAGCACAGGGCCTGATTTGGCAGATCAACTCACTTTCTGTTTGTGTTAGGAAAGTGGATCTTGATGGTCAGGGGACAAAGTTAAGCGTGAGAATTCCTTGATTTATTCATGGTTTTAAGTCTCCAACTTTAATTTCCTGCAGTCAGTATTTGTATGTATTTGATGTGGTTTGGACATGATCTGGAGAAGGGCCACTCTAATTAAATATCCCTCTTCTTTTATCTGGAGTGGCTGCAAATCTTTAACCGGGCCTTTTGTTTCCTCTAACACACAGTGCACTCTGCTCTGGTCACAAGAACCATGGCTGAAAGGTTTTGTGTGGTTAACACCAAACAGTGAAAAATGGTGAGGAAAAGTAAAAACTGATGGGAATTTAAAATCTAATACCAAGTTGAGGTAAAGCAACTTTGTCTTTTACTTTCAGTACTAAACAATCTGTTGTTTGTAGACAACCAGGAAAAGACAGAATTTTTTTCTTTTCCCATGAAAGCTCAGACTGTCCCTGAGTCCCAGCAGTCCAGCAGCTGAGACTGGAAGTAGAGCTCCAAAGACTGGGAACAGCCTTGAATCTGTTGAGCTGTTCCTGCTCTTCTCTCCCTCTCACCTTGCCTCTCCATGGGAGTACCTGGAGCCAGGAGGTCACAGAAGTTCTTCGGTGAAGAGCAGCATCAGACAGAGAGCAGTCTGCCTCCAGCAGCACTGGGACTAGATTTCTTGTCTGTGACCTGTAACCGGACTTGGTTTAAATATGGAAGATTTGGCTCAGCAATGTGGCCATCACTGGCTGATCTTTCTTCAGCATGAGGCTCCAGCCTGTGCTGGGTCTGCCTGAATGATGCCGGTTGGGTGTACCTTTGATACTTGTTCTTTTGCTTCCTTTCCACATTATCCCTCGGAAACCAGTGAGCACTCAGCAAACGAGGAGCCTAGCCCAGCCTGCAGGGGCTGATGGAGTCAGTCCTGCATTCCTGGGGAATGTTGCTGGTAGCAGGGTGGTGGCAATACGGAGAGTGAAGCATAAGCACAGAGCAAAAAGGCAGACAAATTCTCCATGGAATTTATTCTGTAAGCACAAGGATGAAGTCAGAAGGGAGAGCGTGAGGAGACAGGTCTGGCCAGCAAGCTGCAGAGTCCTGACCTTCCTGGGAAGGTGAGAACACAAAAGTGCTTCTCTGACAGTAAGAGGCAGTGGAATGTCATGATATAAGTGGACCAGAAATGAAACTGCCCCAGACTGGGCAGTCTTTCCCAGTCATTCCCTGCTTTACCTGGCCTGACAGTTGCCGTGGGGCTGCTGCTGCCGGGTTGTGTTTCCCCTTGGAGTCCCACAAGTCCCCTGCAAGGTTTAAGTTATTGCTGTTAGCAGCCTATGGCATTTCTTTTTGTCTGCTTCAGCCGAGATCAGCCCTTTTAGCTCCAGAAGGGAAGAGTTTGGGGCTGGCTGGTTCCTGGGGAGTGGCACACTGAGAAATCCTGTGATTAATCACTGGGACAGTTCAGGTACCAGCATGGTGCATCCTTCCACCGTTGGGGATTTAATAGCACTTTGGGGTGTGACAGCAGAACGAGGACTGATGTGATTAACCTTAAAATCTGTGGGGAGATGCCGTGTTTGGTAAATAAATTAAAGGATCTGAAAAAGCAACATCCTGTTTCAAATCACAAAAAGACTTTTTCCTACAGAACCGAGACAGGGTTGTGGGTTTTTATGTTTCTTTTGTGTGCTTTTTTCTGTGCTTAGGTGGAAGAGTGAGGAATCATTCCTTCCCATGGAGTTCAACCCCGCTCTGCCTTCACAACTCCTTGTCAAAATGTTTAAAGGCCTTTTTATTGTTCCTTCGTGTAGAAACAAATTTCTGTTTCTTGTGTCAGTGCCTGGTGACCCCAAGCCACCTCTCCAGAGGAAAGATGTCATCTGTCTTCCTTATCTGCTCTGTGGTTTTTGTTTTTAAAATAGCCTAACACAACTTTATTTTATTTTACTCTTGCGGATATGTTTAAATGAAAATAAATTAGAATAAATAGCATTAATATAAATATTATGGTTAAGATTTAAACCAAACAAAATTGGGGTGTTCAAAACTGTGTTTTCCATGGATGCTGATGAAACCCCTTTCTGCCTCACTTCATGGCAGTCTGGGAAGCACACAGGGAAGGCTGAGCCATGGGGTGTGGGTGGGACAGAGGGGACTCGTTTTGCACATCTGACATTCGTTCATTTGAATTTTCAGTCATAACACATCAGTTGCTTGCAGCTACATTCCTTGCTTCTTTTTTTTTTTTTTTTAATCAAAAAGCAAAGTTATTTTATGTCTTCTGCTGCATGGGAGCTGGCACAAAGCAGGGTTGGAGTGCACAGGGAGTTTGTATCAGCATGGCCAACAGAGCTGGCTCTGGTTATGAATTACAGACTCCTAGGCTGGCTTGGGTCATCAGAGGCCTTAAAGCTCATCTAGTGCCACCCTCTGCCATGGGCAGGGACACCTTCCACTGTCCCAGGCTGCTCCAAGCCCAAATGTCCAGCCTGGCCTTGGGCACTGCCAGGGATCCAGGGGCAGCCACAGCTGCTCTGGGCACCCTGTGCCAGGGCCTCCCCACCCTCCCAGGGAACAATTCCTGCCCAATATCCCATCCATCCCTGCCTTCTGGCAGTGGGAAGCCATTCCCTGTGTCCTGTCCCTCCAGCCCTTGTCCCCAGTCCCTCTCCAGCTCTCCTGGAGCCCCTTTAGGCCCTGGCAGGGGCTCTAAGGTCTCTCCAGAGCCTTCTCTTCTCCAGGTGAACACCCCCAGCTCTCCCAGCCTTGCTCCAGAGCAGAGGGGCTCCAGCCTTTGGAGCATCCCTGTAGCCTCCTCGGGACTCACTCCAACAGTTCCACATCCTTTCTGTGCTGGGACCCCAGGGCTGGAGGTGGGGGAGGCAGAGGGGCAGAATCCTCCCTCCCCTGCTGGGATCAGCCCAGGGCAGGGGGTTTCTGGGTCCCAGTGCATGTGGCTGAGGAATGTTGAGCTTTTCATCCACAAACTCCCCCCAGCCATTTCCCTGGGCCTGTGCAGGAATTGGTGCCTCACAGGCTCGGACTTTCCACCTGCATCCAGGATCCATCCGGAAAATGTCTCAGTGAGCTGCTGCTGCTGCTCACATCCTCATGCTCAGCCATCTGCAAACCAGCCCTGTGGGCTGCAATTAAAGCTCATGTTTGGGTGGGTGTTTGTCTGTGTCCGAGTATGGGAATTGCTGCTGGATTTACTCCTGGAAAACCCTGGGGCATGTGGGATTGGGCTTGTGCCGGGCTGGGGGCAGAAGTTCTCCCTGCTGCTGCCTCCCTCACAGAGGCAGTGAGTTTCTGTGAATGTCTGTTATCTTCCATGACGAAAGCCAGATGAGGAATTGCTGCTACTTATACCATCAAACTTTCCTAAAGAAATTCTCCCCTGAGTTAAGAACAAGCATGACAAATCCCAACCCAAAGGAATGGAGGCAGGGAGTGGGAACTTATAAGCCATGAAAAACAAGAGCTTTAAATGGAAAATGGCTTCACAGCGTAACACTTGGCAGTCAGCCTTTCACACTTCAACCTGCACAGCCAGTGCAGCCAAGAGAAAATGGGGAGCGAGTTTGTGTCTTCAGGCACTGCAGCAGAGACCCCTTGGCTGGTGCCAGGCACAGCCCTGACTGCAGGATGGCAGCTTCAGTGAGAGACCATTATAAACCAGTCCCTCTGTGCTGTGGACAGAGAGCACCAGCCCTGATGGGAATTAACCTCTCAGGCATTTTTGGGGAGCACTGGGGACTGGTAAAGAGCAGTGCTTCATTTGAGAGTCTTCAGACCTTGGCAGGACTGAGAAAAGTTCTTGTCTGCTCTTTCATAGAATCTCAGACTGGATTGGTTTGGAAGGGGCCTTACAGATCATCCAGTCCCACCCCCTGCCATGGACAGGGACACCTTCCACTAGGCCAGGTTGCTCCAAGCCCCTGGACTCCATCCTCATGTCCTTGCTGGTGGTAAGGGGGTGTCATTACCCCACAAAGCCTCTGGTTCACCTCAACCTCCCTGCGAGACTGATATTTCTGTGTGTTCAGAGACTGGGGGAACACAGGGCTTGAACCCCTGAGGAAGAGGGAGGTGTCCCCCAGGGGAGGGTGTGGGGGCCACTGAGCCAGGACTGAAATGCCAGATGGAGGACACTGCAGGAGGGGGTGTGGGGGGAAGAAGATCCCTGTGCAGGCTGGAAAGGATTAAGGAGAGGGGCTGTGGGCCAGGGATGAGAACACTACCTGTGATCTGCTCCCAGCCTGCCAAAAGTGGGGGCTAGAGGCAGTATCAGAACCTCAGAGGAATATATTTTTTAAAGTATTTTCTTCTTGAACTAATGTAAAAAACAAAGAGCTTGTTTCAGTGCTCGCCCCCTCTTTCAAGCTGGATAGGATCCTGGATTTTTTAAAAGAAAACAAAGCATATTTCAAATACAGGCTTTCTTTTAGTCTTTTTTTTTTCCCTTCCAGTTGCTTTCTGTTTGCCGACAGAGATTTTGGAGCCCTGGGGAAGATACATCTGCCAATGATGATCTCGGCTCTCCATGGATCCGAGCTCTGTGTTGGGGAGCTCTGCCCTCCCCACTGCTCCTTCCCAAGCAAGAGTGGGCTGAGCCCTGCAGCAGGTCCTGGTACTGCTTCCCCAGGATGACATCATTGGGCCAGTGCAGGGAGAAGAGCTTTAGGTTAGGTCTGTATAAGCCCTAATCTGCTGTCCCAAAATCCTGCCTCCTTTGGCAGCTCCAGGTGCTCTGGGATGTGATGCTGTGTTCAGTTAAGGCCTCACACAGTTCCTGGCAGTGGTGGACTCCCACCTTTGCATCCTTTTGACTGCCTGGCTGGAATATCTCCCTTTTACTCCTGGAGAAGCCAAGGCAGTGAGCTGATCCATCTCGTGTCCTGTGAAAACATTGGTGGCAGAGGCTCAGCTTCCAGAGACAGACCCTCAGCACACAGGGGCTGAGGGACATGTCAGAGCCCTGTTCTGGTGTCAGCTTGACATTAACCTCCAGACAAGGAGCCTGACAACCGGCAGGAGCCAGACCCTTCACTGTGCCCTTCTGTGCCTTATCAGAGGGAAATAAATCCTGCCTGATTAGTTTTTCTAAATGAGAATTCTCAGCAAATAAATGAACTGCCTGCACAGTGATAATGGGCTGTTTGGGAAGTGAGTCTGCAGAGTGTATGTGCGGCTGGAAGTCATCAAAACCATCTTATCCCATGGAGTCTCCTGTGCTGAACTTGTGTTTACAAAATCAGACAGGAAAAGGAATTTTTCAGTGAGTATTTTCTGATAATTTTTTCAGCCCAGCAGCAGTGTAAGTGAGGGCCTGTCTGCACAGAGCCATTCTATCTCTGCTGGGTGCTGGGCTTCATCTCCTCCTCTCCATCCCTTTTGTATGACTTTGACACATCCTGTTCCGGTCTAAATCCATGTGTTGAGGTTTGATGGACACTGAATGCCATGGCCAGTGGTTCTGCAGGAATGTCAGTGAGGGGGACCAGCTGATGCCCAGAGATGAGCCCACCACTCCTGCCCCCATCCCTGCCGTGGCTCCATGGTGTGCAAGGACACCAGTCCTTGCACCACGCAAAGCTGCTCTGATTTAGAAGCACTGCCAGTTTTACCTACTAAACATTTTTTTGCTTATTTTAACAAGTCCTCCTAAATAATCCTGACATTCAGTCACTAGTTATAAGCTGGGCTAGGAACAACCTTTCAGAGGATGGTCATGAATACTCACTCATAGCTCACCCTACTTTCATTTTCCCTGATAGATGCCTCTCCCTCCTTTTCTGTGATCTTCTCATCCATAAAGATCCCTTTGTATGGTCTCTGCTAAAAATCAGGGCTGGATAATTGGCCAATTTCCTGCACTCTGGCAGTTTTGTGGATTCATTGTGCTCATGCTTATCTTCCTCCCCATGTGCCGAAGTCGTGCAGTGTGGGGCCAGATGCAGCCATGGCTGTGGCTCAGTTCTGGAAAGGCACCATACAAAAGTTTGGAGTGTGGTGTTCTGGGTGGAGATCATGCCATTAGAATCACCTCTGCAGCAGGCAGGGAAGCAGGGGCTCTGCTGAGGGATGTGAGACCCTGCCTGGGGGGGACCATTAGATAAAACCCCTCAACATGATTCGGCTTAAATTACTGGGTCCAGCGTTAGGTAACCGTGGAAAAAATGCAAATGGAGCTTGAAGCCCAATCTCATGATTGTCTCTGTGTGTGAAATGTCTTGGCACCTCACATCTCCTCTCTGAAAAGCTGGTATTTTTAGATTTACGACAGATTATTTTTGATGCTGGAGGCCTTAAAACTGTTCTGACATGAACCCAAGCTATTCTGCTATCTTCAAAAATTAAGTCTTAAATGAGAACTGAAATTTATTGAACTGTATTTGAATTACAGTAGAGCAAAGCACTTCAGCATGTGCATGGAAAGAAGCCTGGGAGGAAGGGGAACAAACCTGACCACGGGTCAGAAACTGGAGCTTTTCAAAGGCATTAGAGGGGTTACCCCTCTCCAGAGCTGCACCCTGGAGAAATCAGCTTTGCATGTGAAGCCATACCCATCCAGCTGTGAAACCCAGCTGAAATGTAAACTTCTCTGAAGCCTTCACGGGTGGTTTGCATCTGTATCTGTGTCTGATTAGCCAGAGTTGCGCAATGGCAGCGGGTTCTGCTGCCAGTTCTTCCCTCCTTACCTTGACCCGTGCTTTCACTCTTTCACGCATTGTTTTGTCTTTGGCTCAGACCAGCCTCCTCTGGGCAAGTTCAGCCTTGCTTTGTGGGTCTCCAGAAAGACAGACAGCCCTGCCCGACTAATGGCTCTGATTGCTGGTGACAGTCGTGGCACAGACACAGCCAGACAGCTCACCTGGAGCGGGGACTGGAGGTGGGCATGAGCCCAGGCTTTCTCTAATAGGATTTTCATGATGATTTGCTTCCCCTGTCATGTTGTTTCAAATTCCTCTCAAGCCATACTTTTCACAGTCTGGATTTTCTCTCATGAATTTCTCAAGGGGCTATCTGGAGGGGAAACTATTTCTCACCATAACAAACAACCAAATCCTTCATCGTTAAAAAATAAAGCACTAACATGGCCCTACAGTGGACCCCTTTGTCAAGTCACATCTGTTTAGATCACCAGAAATTATAAGCCTTTACTTTTGAAAGTAAGTTTCTTTTATCAAAACAGGAAAGAGGACTGCAAAACATTCAGGAAAAATCTGCATGAAAGCACAGGCATGTGGCAGTAGTACTCTGTGTTACAGAAACCCCAAATTGCCTGTGTATACAAATACTGGATTTAAGCTATTCTCACTGAAGGGACAGCCAAGTCCATATCATGGGTCTTGTATAAAACCAGTGTGAAAAATAATCTGGCCTGATGGACAGAAAAATCTCATTTCAGGGCTAATGTAGTTTACCTTGGGTTTAGCCCCAAAGTTTAATATCTGTCTCCCAGAAATTGTCTGCCAGTAATTGCTAAATGGCAGAGCAAGGGAATTCATGTGGGGAATGATGGAAAATACTGTGTGAAGTGTATTTGTCATTTGAGTTAAATAATCCAGAGACATTTGTCCCCAGGTAATACCAGTGCCTTCCCACCCAGGGAAGCTCCGAGTGCTGCTGCACCAGTATAGGCCAGTGCTGCACCAGTACAGGCCAGTGCACCGTTCCCAGACGCCTTGCAGGTGGGAATGCTGATGCTGCAGCAGGAAGAGCTGCCCCAAACTCACCACAGGAGGCCCTGCTCTCTCTTGGCCAGCGATCCTCTCTCTCCCTTTCCAGCACCATTCTGCAGGCGAGGAGCTGGGAACCACCATCACAACAACATCTGATCTCCATCCTTGGTACTGGCCCAGCTGCAGCCTCTCTTTGGGAAGGGGCCACCTTCCTCTGAAACAAGGGTGAGATTAGGCAAGGCAGCCAGCCTTAGGACAGTGTGCGTAAGTCAGCTCTCACTGGATCACAAAGCTTTTCTGGTTGCTCTTGAAAATTCAAAGTATTTGTGCTGAATTCATCGAGTTTGAATGCCAGTAGGGCTCTGGAGCAGGGCTGTGGGGGCAGCCCAGGCGCACTGAGGTTTAGGGAGTGCAGATGAGCTCGGTGTGAGCTGTGGTGCTTGAGAAGGTGAGACACGTGGGTCTGAGTTCTTAAGACAGAGGCATTTTGTGAAAAATCCTGCTCGCTGCCTGTGGTCACATCAGGCTCGCTGCTGGCCACAGCCAGGCAAGGGCCAGATCTGCTGCTTTCCACCGAGCCAGCTGGGGCACAAACTGGGCTCATCCTGTGTCACTGACAGCTCTCCAACTGCCTTTGCTGTGTCACCACAAAGAGCTTCACTGGCAGTGGCCAAAAGGTCCCCAGGCCTTTGTCCAACACAGAGCTGGAAATACACTGCAAATTCCCCTGCACTCAACTGAAGACCCCGTGTTTGTGTTAGGTGCTTTCCCTAGATAAAAGAAGGAAAAAAACGAAGCAAATTTGTCTTGATTGAATTTTTTTCCTGCGTAGAAAATTTTTCACATCCTTTTCAGGGGTACCACCAGTGGTGATGAATTACAGATCATTCCTGTGCGTCCCATAAAGGGAATGGTTGTAGAAATTCCTCTAATTACATTTAATTGGTTTTGAAATTAAACAATCTGTAATTTCAGTGAGTGGCTCTGAGAAGGATTGCTGGCTGAGAAGGCAGAGCAGCCTGCTGGAACGAGCTGGATCCATGGAAGTAATGCTGGCAACAGTAGCTTTAAGAATTATGATACTAGAATTAGTTAGGCCAGTTTAATTCAGTGCATGCAGAGAGTTTCCTGTTTAACTCCCGTGCTGCAGGTACTGTGTTCTGACAGCTCGTCCATTTAGCATCCAGAGGGGAAAATGCTGAACAGAGTGTGCTGAGGAAAGGCTGGAAGATGCCAATCCTCTGTATTTTTAATGCTGACTGATACAAAGCACAACTGCTTCTTGCCTGCCCTTTCTCCAAGCATTTGATTCTGTTAAGTGGTTTAATTCATTCGTAAATGCTCTCTGGACTGCACAGTCGTGCCAAATATGCAACTGTCTGGGTAAGGGTGTACAAACAAGGTGTGCCTGATTCCTGCAGGGAGTTACCGTGGCAAGTGCAAACACGCACTGGGAATGTGAATCCACGGATGAACAGACACCCGATTAGCAAAGAATTTCTGAATGCAGAGACCTGATTTGAGCAACAAGTCGTGGCATCTTTCCATGTAAATGATGTGTGCCATTGCACATGCATTTCGAAATTCTGTTTCTAAGGAATATAGGTATTTCTGTGTATTAGACCACAAAGCTTCTCCGAGTTCCCCCTTTTTAACCATAGTGATGAGGTCACTGGAAAAAGAGTGACCGACTGTTCATTTCCCTTCCTCATTCTGAGTGCCACGTGTGATATGTCAGGCAGTGCTTGGTTCCAAGCTTGGATATCCAGGGAAAGCAAGAACCAGAGATGGAGGGGACAGAATAAGGGAACTCACAACCTGCAGAGCCATCTCTTACATGCCAGGAAAAATACAGCAGCCAAGCTCCCAAGCTCCAGGAGCCTCCAGCCCCAAGGGATGAAGTGTAGGTCTGGAAAGGATAGTTCTTCCTATTTGTGTCACCCAGCCTGTGACCAGCAGCAGCAGGGTGCAGCCTAAAAGGATAAACTGATGAAAGCTGTGTGAGAGCTGTCTGACAGTGTCTGTGCTCACCAGCCAGGGCTCTGACCCACAGCGTTTCAGATCATACCAGAACGTGTATCTTTGCTCAGGCTCTTCCCTTTCAGATGGGAAGAGGGAAACCAAAGGCTGTTGACCTCTGTGGGCCTCCAGACCTGAGCCCATGTTGTGGCCAGCCTTGAGCTGTCTGGCTTCAAACTCATGTCACAGGGCACGCCAGCACATACTGCTTTTAGTTGAAGCTTAAAATATCTGTGAAGTCACAGTAGCCCCAGAAGTCACAAGGGTGGATGGTCCAAGGCCACGGAGACCTCAGTCCTTGCTATGCCTTTCCCATTCCACTGTTTTTCCAGCCCCCAGGTAGTTGCATCCAGCATCAGTGGTGTCCGTGCTCCTCTTCTCTAGCAGGAGTCACCTTTTCAATTATTGCTGTGCTTTTCTGAAGAGGAAATGCTGTTGCTTTTTTTGGAGCTTTAAAGACTCTTATTTTTCAAAACCACTTATAGAAACATACCTTGGAAGGTGGTGTGTGCTGAGCAGGTGATCACTCACTGCTGAAGCAATGAGAAAAAGGCAAACTGCATTTAGCTACTTAAAGCATGCAAAGAAAAGCTTTAAAAAAAGAAGACAAATCATTTGTCTTTTTGCAGCATTGCATGCAACACAAACAATTCACTGGAATGCTTTACCACAGCAGCCAACAAGCTGCTGTGTCAGCAGAAACATGGGAGCAGGGTGTGCTGGGCTGGGGGGAAGAACACCGTGAGCTGGCACAAAAGGGGACGAGGACTGACAGGGACCCGGGCCTTCAGAGAGCACAGCCCCTTCGGAGAAGCATTGCGCCCTCAAGAAGCCAACAGTTGCTTCACTATTCCCTTTTCGGGAGTATCGTTGCCACTTTGCCCATGTGGAAGCAGCCTGGGGACATGGGGTATGACCTGGCTGTACCACGGGAAAGCTGAACTGTGTGACAGTATCTGAAGCTGATGGATGCATCTGGTTTGAAATCTCCTTGTTATTTTTTGCATAGGTTTATGGATGTCCTTGCTGTCTTTTCAGTGCCCCTCTATTTGCAGTGCACTGTGAGTGCAGGTGTCTGTGCAAGTGGTGGCACTGTGACAAAGTGCCAGTGCTGCTGTTCCCCCACTGCAGGGACACCCAGTTTGCAGTGTCACACTCACTGGTGTGTGTGGAATACCTCCTGCTCCTGTGGCACGCAGGACGTGGGAGCAGGGCCACATGCGCAGCATTTTGGGGACTCGCTCCTTTCACCCCCCACAGCTGGTGTTTCTCGAGGTTTCTTGTGCCTCTGTGGTGCCCACAGGGGAGCTGGAGAGGGACTTTGGACCAGGGCCTGGAGGGACAGGACAAGGGGGAATGGCTTCCCATTGCCAGAGGGCAGGGATAGATGGGATATTGGAAATGGTTCCCTGTGAGTGTGGGGAGGCCCTGGCACAGGGTGCCCAGAGAAGCTGAGAAGTGTCCAAGACCAGGTTGGCACAGGGTTTGGAGAAACCTGGGATAGTGGGAGGTGTCCCTGCCATGGCAGGGGGTCAAAACAAGATGATCTTTAAGGTCCTTCCAACCATTCTGTAGTTCTATAATTCTGGCAGTGAGCGCAGGGGCTGAGCAGCCCAGCTAGTTTGTGCAGGTATTTGTGATATTTGCTTTTTGGAGATTTTCCATCTTTCCCTTGGCAATGACTGCTGTTTGTTGCAGCCTGTGCCTAGCCTGACACAGGTGTGGCTCTGGTTTGGCACAAGCTGCCTTCCGTGCTGGTGGCTGAGCCGCCTCTACGCGGAGGGGACACGGAGCCAGTGCCACCAGGAGCAAGGGCTGTGCCTGGCAAGGTCCTGCTTCCCCCCGGCTGTGCATGATACTCTGCTGGGCTCCATCGAGGTGGGACATTGGTGAGCTCCAGCCATGAAAGAAGAAGAATTCTGTGGGTTAGAAACGTGTGTCATCCCACGGCAAAGAGCTGTGAGCTCAGCAGCAGGACAGAGGGACACGCAGCACCCTCCAAGGCACTTGGGCCATTCTCCGACAGGGCACATGCTGCTCCAACAGCCCAGGCAATTCTGCAAAAAAATCTGGTTTGTTCTTATTATCCCCATCAGGACTCATAAAAAAAATCATGCCCTCAGAACCAATAGCCAAATTTTTGCCTGTTTACATCTCATGTTGGAGCCTGAGTAATGTGGGGAGATGAGGGCAGTAAACAGAGTTGTAAACAGAACAAACCTGGAGAGCACAGCAAAGGGCAGCCTGTGCAATGTTGTTCTTAGTGTCAGTGTAATTTGTGTGCGGTTTCACTGAGTTTACAAAGCCGGCGCAGGATTGGATAGGCTGGATGAGGTAATTGGAAAATGCCTCACTCACCGGGACTGCTCCAGCCTTAAACTCGGAGTTTAAATTCCCGTCTGATTGCAGCCAGGCGCTCGGGCCGGGGCTGGAATCCGGAGGCACTCGGGGCTGTCCCGGGGCACGGCAGGGAGGGAGGGAGGGTCCCGGTGCCCTGCCAGGTGTGGGTGCCCGGGAGCTCGGCCCCTCCTGGCAGCGCTCGCCTGGGAGCTGCCCCGGCTCTGAAGTCATGGTTTGGTTCTCAGGCTATTTTTGAAGCCAGAAATGTGAACGTAACCAATGCTTCAGCACTTTCCCACACCTTTCATGTGACACAGGACTGTGCCCAGTCATAGGACTCTGTCCCCAGGACTTAAAAATTGTCACAGTTTCACTTCCTTCATGTTTTTTTTTTCCCCTTCCGTTCTGGAGACAGTGGAGATGGTTCTCTTTGCTGCCTGGGGAGCTGCCTCATATGGCTCCTTCCTGAAAAATTACCTTCTTTGGGATGCTCTCACGATTTCTGAACTGTTTTTCCAGGCAGGCAGTGCCCTTTTCAGTCTCTCTAGATGTGTTTCACACCAGCTGTTCCATATCTTGAAGCACAGAACCAACTCTTGGAGCAGAAAAAGGAAATTTTCAGGTTGATTTATACATAATTTTCATCTTATGGACCAACATTTAAAAATAATTAAATGTACGGCAATTCACATCTTTCTAGTGAAATGTTAAAGAAAAGCAAACCCCAGGTATTGCACATCCACAGCCTTCAGATGGATCATGGATTTCTGCCTGGTCCTTATCTCCAGCTGCTCTGGGAAAGGGAGAACTGCTTGGCCAAGGCACATGGAGAAATTTGCTATACAGAAAATGCTGCAGTTATCCATATAAACCCCAAGCCATCCAGGGAGTTGTTGGTTCCCTGATGTGCCTCAATTACAGTCAGTCCAGGGATTGCTGGGGCACCAGGCCCAGAAAATGCTCACTCAGTGAGTTTTCTGCTGGTGGTGTTCCTTTAATTCTAATGTACTGTGAGAATGTTAATTAAAAAAGCATACCAAAATGAAGTGCTCCTTCAAGAACCAAGGACCTGTCATTTGCATGAAAACCCTGGATTATAAACTGCTTCTTCTACTTTTGCTGCCAAATATGCAAAGTAAATTGCACAATTTTGGGGATGCAGTTGAGCCGCTTTGTGTTTTTCTTTCTCCAACTGAGAAGAAACATTTTCTCCCATCCGACAGGGAGTGTTTGTTTTTCTTGCCTTGTAACACTTACAGCTCCCATCAACAGCAGGACAATAACTGCTCCACCATTTCTTATCTCCCTTCAGCGTGACGTTGGGATTTTTCTAAGATAAGGATGGTTTGTTTGTTTTATTTCCTTGCTTTAATTTCATGGTTATTTTTCCAAATAAAAGAAAGTGAAGCTTAGGAAGCAAAGCAGTGATGGCAGTTGTGATCAGTGCTGAGCCTCATTCCTGTCCCTGCTCAGGCGTGAGAATGTTCTCAGCCAGTGGGACTGTTCACATGCAAACTTTTCTATAACTGTCACATACCCAAGTCATTTATCCGAGCTTCATCCATCGATTGCACAATCAATTATTGTTCTATGACAGATATTGGGATGCTTCCTTATTTTCCTGGTGCTTTTTTTAAACTGGAAGATGATCTAGAGCTGGATAATGTTTCGGCAGAGTTGTGGTGTACCCCAGGAGATGAAGCAGAGCCCTCCCCAGGACAGAGAGGCCTCAGTACATCCTTAAATTCGTGTGTTGGCCCCTGCATTGCTGAGAGTGGGTTTGTGAGTGGGATCTCCTCAGTGGGAGAGGCAAGCAGGACACTCTGGTCTCAGGGTGGGACAGGAGAGAGCAGGTGGCACAGACAATGGGTGTTTCTTGGGGAGAGTTTAAACCATCACAGAAGACTTTAAAATACTTTTAAAGCATTTAAAATTTGATGAGCTTTTGATAGTCTCTATGTTTATATAAACCAGAACAGTCAGGGCCCCTTTATGGGCAGATTGTGCTCCTGAGGCCCTATAAGTGTCCAAGCCTTGTTTCCCAGGTGGGACAACCAGTTCCCCGTTTGTTACTTCTCCAGAGCTGGGTATTTTTTCCATTATCTATCACTTTACTGTTCTTCTCTAAACTGTCCCTTTGGGTTACTCTGGTTGTGTCACACCAGGTACCTCAGCACTGTGCACTGGCAAGTGAGACAAAGGGCTCCTGTTGCCCATGGCAGGCCCCTGGCACTGCTGCCACCAGGCCAAGCGTGTCTCCTCCAGGCTGCAGCCACCCCAGCAGGGTGTCCCACCCCAGCAGGGTGTCCCATCCCAGCAACATAGTCCAGCCCATATAAAGGTATAAAACACTTGCCCGTTTTGCTGGTCACCTCAGTGTATTTTTCCTCAAAAGGCTTGAACAACTAAAAGAGGAAAATTAGTTGGAATCCCTTAACGGCAGAGGTGAGAAAGGATCTCAGGGCATCCCTGGCATTGATATAGGATTGATATGAGTTTGATCTGAATAGGAAAAGGGCTGTGAGTGCTTACATTAAATGTTTCTTTGAGTTCAACTGAGATCCTTTTGAAGTAAGTGCAGAGGCTGCCTTTGCCATTGACAATCCTTGTGGTGACATTTATGTCCCCAAAGTTTGAACTCCTCACAATTAGACAACTTCCATGAGCTCTGAGGTACAGGGGGATGTGGGTGACCTGCTGCAAGTCCTTGTCTCTCTCCACCAGGTTCTGGGAGAGCCTCTCTGACCCACTCAGTACTTTGAGATATTTGGGTAGGAGGTAGAAAAGAGGGTGCTTTACCTTGGTGAGAAGGTCCAGGTGCCTGACTCTGCTCTGAAATCAGTCCATATGTTCTTACATTTCAGAAAAAGTGTTTGTTTAGAGGGATTTTAGTCTGTGATAAAACACTTTCGGGTCTACCACAACTCTTCAGGATTTGCTGAGGCTCAATGTCATCTCCCTGGAAGGGTTTTCCTACTGTTAGGCTTGGCTGCACTGCTCAAGTGTGAGCAGCAAGCTCAGCCAGCAGGAATGAAGCCCAGAAGTTGAAAGCATTAGGCTGTTACCATAACGTGGACTTACTTGCTCTCAAAATGTGTTTATAGACAAGAATTTGGGAGTTTCCAGGGAATCCACAAAGAAAATGGAAGGGCAGCTTCTGTGACACAGCATGAAGTGAGACCACAGCAGTGGAGATCAGCTGGGTTGAACTTTCTGGGACTCCTTTCTACTGCAAAGAAAATCAGGGGTGAGAAACTGTACCCCTATTGCAGGCAATATCCAGCCCCCACCATGAACGTTATGATGTTGAAAAGAAAATCCAGTACAGAATGGTAAAAGTAATCGTAGAATCCCAGACTGGTTTGGATTGGAAGGGAATTTAAAGCTCATCCAGTGCCACCCTCTGCCATGGCAGGGACACCTTCCACTGTCCCAGGCTGCTCCAAGCCCCAGTGTCCAGCCTGGCCTTGGGCACTGCCAGGGATCCAGGGGCAGCCACAGCTTCTCTGGGCACCCTGTGCCTCCCCACCTTCCCAGGGAACAATTCCTTCCCAATATCCCATCTATCCCTGCCCTCTGGCAGTGGGAAGCCATTCCCTGTGTCCTGTCCCTCCAGCCCTTGTCCCCAGTCCCTCTCCAGCTCTCCTGGAGCCCCTTTAGGCACTGGAAGGGGCTCTGAGCTCTCCCTGGAGCCTTCCCTTCTCCAGGTGAACACCCCCAGCTCTCCCAGGCTGGCTCCAGAGCAGAGGGGCTCCAGCCCTTGGAGCATCTCCATGACCTCCTCTGGACTTGCTCCAGCAGCTCCATATCCTTCTTGTGTTGGGGTCCCAGTGCACTTGCCTGCCTCAGTGTTACCTTCCTACAGCCCTGTATCTGGCATGGTGAAAGGTGAGGGCTCAGGTACCCATCTGCGGGTGAAGGGTTTATTTGTAAACCCTCTTCCTCCAGAAATATTGGGACAGCACCAAACCCAAGGGTGTTTGTGTGTCTAGACCAACAAACCCAGAAAATGTTAGAACCATTAGAGCTGGTGCCAAAACCTGTCCTTGAGTATTGTAGGATGGCAATTACCCCATAACCCTCAGACACATCTGGATCTGGCTGGAGCAGAGGCGGCCTGGCACCTCATAGGCCAAGTAGGGAGATCACATCCCTGAGCTTCACTGGATGCTGCACTTGAAAACCAGCACTGGTTTGCAGCCAAATCCGACATCTCAACTGGTGTCAGTTTTTGAGGACCTTCAGTGGAGAAAGAAGACACAGTGTATTGCAGGAGAATGGCAGCTGCTCTGAGGCTGTAGTGCCTGCAGTGGGGCTTCTGGTATCCAGAGCCCACAGCAGCCCTGTCACATGTAATCATCCTGTAAAGCTGATGTCTAATTCCTGACAGGCTCCTAATCCGTCCTGACATGCACCCAGATGCTCAGTGAGTGTCATTTCCTGCTCCAAGGAGCCCAGATTGTTCCTGACTGGCCCTTGGGTTTGAGCAATCACTTTAATTCTTCTCCCTCATTTATTTTCTTGGCCTGAGGGAACTGGACTTCAGCCCCTTCTGTAAATCTCCCAATCATGCGGAGTATGAAACGTGCTCCGCAGGGACGAGAGCTGGATTCTGGACTGGGCTGTGCTGGGTTCAGCAGTGCTGCAGCACAGGAGGTTTGCTCGGGGTGTGCTGCTGCTCTGAGGGAGCTCAGCTGGACACAGCTCCTGCCAGTGCTCCATGTGGTGCCGGTGGGAACGCAGGGAGAGAGTCTCTGATGTGGGGCACCAAAGGCTCCAGCCTGTCCTTGTTGAACCCAAACAAGATTTGGTCTGAGGGAAGAGCAAGTGCTGCTCCTTTTCAGATTGCTGACTCCTGTTTTCACACCCAGGACAGCTCAGGCTTCCTGAGAGGAAAACAGCCCCAGGAGCTGCAGTGCAGCAGCAGAGCGGGGCTGTGGCAGCAGATGTGCTGGGACAGCCCTGCCTGCTTGCCTTCTAGAGGGAGCGCTCCACTTGGAGTCCTTTCCGAAGCAATTTGAGGTTAATTAGCAACTTTTGGCTTCTATCTCGCTGGTCTGTTTATCTTTTGTCTGAGGGAGTTCTTCTCTCTTCCTGTTGTTGTTCCTCCTTCCTGAGGGGAGCAGGGGCCGTGTGGACACCCTGCCCTGTGCTCAGGGAATCCTGCTGCCATCCCCTCCATGCTCCCAGACAGGCAGGCTGCTCTTTGCCTTTGGAAATGTCTCTCCTTGCCAATCACACCTTTAATTTACTCTCATAAAGGGGATCCTTTGCAATGCGAGGTGCTGGAGGCCAGATGGTGATGGGTGCAGCAGGTAGGAGGAGAGAGCTGGGAAACCACAGCCACGCTGGCTCGGAGGTCTTGCCTCCCACAGACATGGCAGCCCCATCCTGGTGGGAGCAGCACTTTGTGCTCCCAGTGCTCAAGGAAGCCTGTGGGTGGGTGCTGGAGCACAGACATGACATCTGAGCTGCCCTTGGCCACTCCGCAGAGCCCAGCTGTTGATGCTGATGGAAGCCATCCAAAAACCAGCACATGGGCTCCAGCTAAGCCTGGGGGTCACCCCTGCTCTGCAGTGGGCATGCACCAGCCTTAAATACAAGCCACTGTGTTATTAATGCACCCACCGTAAATGTTTTATGTAACCTCATAAACTCCGAGTAGCTGTAATCTCAGAGAGCTCGTGGCCTTTGCTGGGCTGGCATTTGAGACGAGAGACCTGGAAGAGCCAGGCCATCTGCAGGGGTAATGAGTTTCTCATCCTTCCAGAAAGAGAATAGTCCCTTGGTGCCTGCCCCATGGGGTGTCATGTGATGGAGACTGCATGGGATTTTCCTAACTTGCATGTCAGCAAGGATCTAGTGGTGCAGCAGGGAAAATCCAGAGTGAACTGCTGGATATGACTCTTACATTAACCCATCAAACTGCTGCCATGGCAGGACAAGTGAAACAACAGATCCTGAGCAAGGAAAGATCATTGTCTGCAGAGCAGCTAAGTGAAGCATAAATGAACCCCAGACGCATGCACAGTGCAAGGTGCTGCTGACCGCACCTGTCTGGTTTAGGTTGAATTAAGCTTTTCTCTCCCCTCTGTGCTGCCTGGAGGCTCCTGCAGGCTGGGATACAGAAGGTACTCACTCCCAAAGTGCCAGGGACTGTTTGTACAGGGACTGCGTCTCAATACCTTGATTTCTCTCTCTTGATCCTTTCTGAACACTCTTCACAGAGAACTTGACCCCTCCTTCCACCTCCCTGTCCTCTGCCACAGGGTAACCCCAGCCCTGCAGTGATGGTTATCATGGGAAGACCTCCCCCAGACTCAGCTCTTCCATCTCACGAGAGACTCTGCTTCCCTCTCAGCCTCTCATCCTGGAAATCCTTCCTGCTCTGCTCCCGCCATCCAGCCCAGCTGGTTCCTTTTGCAGCTGTCAGCTGCAGCTGCAGCACCGAGCCCCGGCCGGCCGGCCGGCCAGGAGCTCTGCCCTCATCCTGCTCCTTCAGCACATCCCCCAGCCTGCCTCTGCCCCTTCTCAGTGCCACCGCCCTACAGGGGACAGGTCACTGCCAGGGGGAGCAGGATGGGTCGGGCTCTTCACCCTCACACCAGGAATTTTCACACCAGCTCTGCCCGCGCAGGCGAGTTGAGCAGCAAAAACATTCCTTTTATTTCTCAGTGGGTGAAGTCTTCACTCATCCTTCAGGCTTAACCTGAAACATCCAGTCTTAATTCTGGTGTTTCACTGAGGTCATGCCTCTCAGTGACAACAGCAACACAGGGGCATGGCCCCTATGGGAAAACTTGCTGCTTCTCCTGGCTCTTGAAGCACATGCCCAGGGATTGCCTTCCCAAGCACCCAAAATGTCCTTAGGGTGATAACACCACGATAAGAAGATAACAATGGCAGTGACAGCGGAATGGATCCTCCCTCCACACAGGGACTGCGCTGAAAGCAGGTTTGGAAATATCCAAACGGAGATGTGTGTGGACATGCGTCTCCCACTATGGGATGGTTTGTTCCTGGTCACACAGCAGAGAAGGCATCTGCCTGGAAATCTCATTTTAACACTCCTACTGTCTGGGTTTTCAGTTCAAACCCTGTCCCAAACATGCATCTACTTTCCCTTCTATTTTTTGGCTATCACTTCTTGCTTCTCCCTCCCCTACCCCCATTTGAAGCATTTTTCTAGATTAAAGTGTTCAGGCAGGAGTAGCTGGGGTTCCTTGGCTCCTGAAACACCTGTCTGGCCCTGGGCTGCTCTGCCAGCCACCACTCCCTCATCCACAGCCCTGCCCACTGGCTCAGCCTGGCCACTCGCTGCTTTTAGGGAGCCCAAACCATCCAGATCTCTGTTCCAGGATGAACCCAGGGCTTGAGTTTCAGCCTGTTGTCCTTGACAAGCCACTTTTCTTGGAAATTCAGGTCATGAGAAATGTGTAAATGCTTTCCAGTCTCCTACTTTGTCCCTTAACCTCAGGCTTTCAGCAGCCAGCAGTGCCCATCTCATCTATCCCTCATTTCCTGAGCTCTCCTGAGAGCCTCTCATTTGGGAAGAGCCACTGAGCAGTGGCTTTTTGTATTTGGTGAGCATGTGAGAGACACCAGTGCTGGTTCTCCCCACTGCCAGCTCGGCTGCAGGATGGCTGTGCTCTGAGCACTGTGTCCAGTGTGCTCTGATTTCAGTGGAGTTCTGTTCCTGCTCCTGGTGGTTCACATGGAGCAGCTCAGCTCCTGGGTTTGGCCCCACACAGCTCCTGCCAGAGAGCTCAGTCTTGCAGAGATGAGCCAGCCCCTGCAGAATGTGGGGCTGGTATCACTGATGTCACTGCTGTCACTAGGGAAACTGCAGCCGATCTTGGCCCCATCTATGGGAGAAATGAGGCTTGGCACAGAACTGGCCCTTGCTCCTCACCAGTTTCTCCTCCCAAGTAACAAATAACAGGACAAGTGGAAACAGCCTCTAATTGTGCTAGGGGAAGTTTAGGTCGGATATTAGGGAAAATTTCTTCTCAGAAAGGGCTGTGCAGCCCTGGCACAGGCTGCCCAGGGCAGTGGTGGAATAACCATCCCTAAAAGTGCTTCAGTGTAGATGTGGCACTTGGGGCCGTGGTTTAGTGGTGGGCTTGGCAGTGCTGGAGAACAGTTGCCCTCAATGATCCTCAAGGGCTCTCCCAACCTTAAGGATTCTGTGATTCTAAGATCCTGTGTTGCACTGCAGATGCCCAGGCTGGTACAAGACTCTGGGCGTCTGATGGCAGGCGATATCTTGACTGGGTGGGTGTCACTCCTTGTCTGAAATGACTGAAACATGCCTGGGTCACTGCATGTGCTGCTCCATGCAGGTTTTGCCTCCACACCACAGGCCCTGTCCATGAGGGATGAGTGCTGGAGCAGACAGATCTGTTTCCATTCCCCTGCTGCTGCTGGAGTTATCCCAGGCAGGTCAGAAGGCACAGGGCCAGGATTTGCAAGAAGCCTGATGACTCGACGTGTTGTTCTCATTGTGAGAATGATGCCCAAGCAGAGATGTGAAGAAAATAAACAGGGCCAGGCTGAGAGGGGCAAATCCAGGCAGGCATCCAAGGTGCCCAGCCCTCATCCTGGGGCTGCATCCAGCAACTGTTACCTATGATTAAGAGTCTGTATCAATCTTGATGTCATGAAAGTCACCCAGACCATGAAATCCCCATGTTCAGTGTGGAAATACAGCATTTGATGCATTTTTGTTTGAAATGCGTTAAATCTGCCTTAGAGGGGCCTCAGAGAGGGGTTGGGTCCATCGACCACGAGGAGCTGTTCTGTCTCACTCCCTCTCGGAGCAGGGTGTGTGGATCTAGCGGTGCCTAACGGCTCATCCATGACAAACTCCAAAAATCGCAGGGATGTTTGCCACGGTCAGGCTGTGAAATCAGCCTCCTCTCTAGGAATGAGAAACCTCCATAGCTGCAGTCCAGGGCTGCCGGCTGGCTGTGCCTTCCTTGCCAGAGCGCACCTCCCAGCAGGGCCAGACAGGCAGGGAAGCGGGCAGGGAAGCAGGGAGGGAAGCAGAAGGGAAGCAGGCAGGGAGGCAGGCAGGAAGGCAGGGCTACCCAGCCTCCAGCATGCCAGAGGGATGGGAAAGCAGGGTGAAAACAGAGGGTGCTGTGGTTTGTCACCCCACTCCATTTAACCTGTCACATGCATCCATAGTGGGAAGGGGCTTTGAGCACCCATGGTCTTTCATTCACAGGCTCTGTGCAGGGCAGGCTGTAAAGCAACTCTTTGGGTGAGACAGTCTGCTGGCAAGTGCAGTGTGTTTTAGCAGCCAGATGGCCCTGGGGATGTCCCCAACTGTTCCATCCATCCCTTGGGATCCCTCGTGCACCTGCAGCCAGAGGAGAAGCGGTGAAGCCTGAGCTGCTGCTGGTGGCTGTGTCAGGGCTCACGATCTGCCCCGTGTTTCCTACAGCTCTGCAGCCACGACTTCACAAATGTGCTGATTGATAACTCTCTGGAGTGCCTTTTCCCTTTCTTTTCACACAATATCCCAAACTCAGCTCACCCTTTGGCAGTTCTCACTTGTGGAGCGAAGATGGGGGGTCTGGTCCCAAAAAGGGGCAGGTCTGAGAGGCCAGCAGTGGCTCCCTGCCTGAGCACGGGGCCTGGCAGCGGCTGTTTGTCCGAGGTAGAGTTCTCACGCTCTAAATATACAATCTGTGATAAGGGAAGGGAAAAAGCCCAGCATGGAAATATTCCTTCTGTAAGAGAAATAATTTGCTGCTGCTAAAAATATGTGTCCATATTATTCCTGCCTGGTCTGCAGTTTGATGGGAGAGAGTGCACGCAGGCCGCCCTCAGGGGACGCGGGCGGGACAGGCCCGGGCGCCCGGAGAGGCCGTGCGGCCGCTGCGGCTGGAGGGATCGGGGGGGAGGGACGGGGCTCCTCAGCTTCGCCCTGGTTTATCATCCCCATCTCTTTCTCAGGGCAGTAAAACCGTAATACAGCGTTACCCTGAAGGTCGTAGGAACTAACCTCTAAGCAGGTGCTGACAGTGGGAAAGGAAAGTGATCTGCAGTGTTCCCAGAGCAGCTGGGAGCCCGTTCCCAGCCCCGGCTGCACACAGAGGCAGGAACGGCTTTGTTCAAGGGGGACGCATGTTTGGAGCGGTGGGATATGTGTAATCCCTTCCTGTTTCATCTGCAAGTGTCCCGGGCCTGGTGCTTCCTCCCCTGACTGCTGCTGCCGGGACCCTGGATCCCCATTCCCAAGCCCTTCTGTGCCCATGGGTGAGCAAAGCCGAGTTGAGCCAAGTGAAGCAGGCAGATTTTCCAGAGGAAGCCCTGAGCCAGGAGACAGAGCTTGCCCAGGATCTCTGCCCTGCCCACGGGCCCTGTTCTGCCCTGGGTCCTTGTCCTGCCCAGGGTCCTTGTCCTGCTCAGGGTCCTTGTCCTGCCCAGGGTCCCTGCCCTGCTCTGGGTCCCTGCCCTACTCAGGGTCCTTGTCCTGCCCAGGGTCCCTGCCCTGCCCAGGGTCCTTATCCTGCCCAGGGTCTCTGCCCTGCCCAGGGTCCTTGTCCTGCCCCGGGTCTCCGCCCTGCTCAGGGTCCTTCTCCTGCCCAGGGTCCCTGCCCTGCTCAGGCTCCCTCCCTCATGCCATGGTACCAAGTGAGGAGTGGATGATGTTTGCTGCTTCCACGACCTTGGCCAGCAGAGCCGGGCACGCCTGACCTGAAGCCAGTCAGGACCATCTCTGTGAAGCCAATCCTGTTAAAAATGGGTGAAATCTTTCTTGTGCAGCTTCTTGCAGATCTGGAGCGTGGTGGACGCTGTGCCGGCTCAGGAGCAGGTTGTACCCTGAGAATCATCAGATCCCAGACTGGTTTGGGTTGGAAGGGACCTTTAAAACTCATCTCGTTCCAACCCTCCTACCACAGGCACTAGCCCACGTTGCTCCAAGCCCCATCCAACCTGGCCTTGGACAATTCCAGGGATGGAGCAGCCACAGCTTCTTTGTCCAGCCTGTGCCAGGGCCTCACCACCCTCACTGTAAAAAACTTCTTCCTTGTA
This sequence comes from Melanocharis versteri, assembly GCA_013397845.1. Classification (NCBI taxonomy): domain Eukaryota; kingdom Metazoa; phylum Chordata; class Aves; order Passeriformes; family Melanocharitidae; genus Melanocharis; species Melanocharis versteri. The sequence continues at coordinate 160,267 of VZTG01006295.1, forward strand.
AGTAATCCAAATCAACCCTCCTTCAGTTTAAAACCATTGCCCAAGAATTACACAGAACATGATCAAGAAGACGGTCAATATGGCAGAAGATGGTCTTATTGCAGCAGAGCCATCAGCAATTACAGATCTTAAACCCTAACAGACCTTGCTACAGTTTTTGTAAATCATGTATGGCCTCGGCGTTGCTTTTTTTGATTCTCAAAGAACTCCTGCCCAATTTGAGGCCAGACATCTGTTCCCAGAGCATCCCCTGACCAGTATTTAGGAAAAAAATGCTTCATGGAAAGAGCTGTCAAGCCCTGGAACAGGCTGCTCAGAGTCACTGGTGGAGTCACCATCCAGGGTGGATGTGGCAGTTGGGGTTAGTGGTGGGCTTGGCAGTGCTGGGGGAACAGTTGGACTTCATGATCTCAGATGTTTTTTCCATGATGATTCCATGATTCTGTGTCCCCATGACTCCTCACCATCCCCCCAGTCGTGAGGGCAATGGGGAAGGGCACGGTGGGGCAGCAAGCAGGAGGGCTTGGAGGGAGCTTGGAGAGGAAATGCACATCCATGAGGTGTGGGCTGGATGCTTTGGTCCCTGCAGCTGGAGCTGCAGCCTCAGCACAACATGGTTCAGTGCAGGTTGGGGACTGGGAGAAATGCAAAACTGTAACCCCAGAGCAGACGTGGTGCTGAGCTGTTCTCGATGCAGCTCCTTAGGGACTCCATGGCTGGCTCTGTGAGGACGTGTCCATGGCTGGGTCTGTGTACGCTGTGCTGGCCGGGTGAGTCAGAGCCTCGTATCGCCCTTCGCAGGCAGCTGCAGTTTCCTCCCGGCCGCAGCGGAGCCTTCAGGACCTGGTGTTGGCTCCCCTGGGGCTGCCCACTGTCCACCCTGGCACCGAGTCAGGAATGCGTGTGCTGGGCAGGGCCGGGGGATCGCCAGCCAAAGAAAGGGAAAAGCTGCCTCCTTGTTTTTCCTGCTTCAGCCCCTCTCCCACTTCAGTGGCTGGGAAAGGCAGGGTCCGCTGGCTCAAGGTTATGTCCTTCTGCTGCTGGCCTCGGGCCAGCAAGCGTGAGAGCGAGCAAGACACAATAACACAGATGTCAAACACAAGATCCCTTCCCTGCCGACCTGGGCGGGTGTGCAGGACCACTGGGAGGGATTAGCAGAGCAGGACTAAGAGTCAGGCTAAAGTATGGCAAAGCTGTTAAATAGATTTTTTTTTTTCAAGTATTCTTCAAAAAAAGGGATCCTCTTGTCTCTGCCCAGACAGGTGTTGGTGTACAGAAGTTCTGCCCCATCAGTAGTTCTGCTGCTCGCTGGGGTGGGGTGAATCTGCAGAGCCTGGGTACAGCTTGCTTTAAGCCAAGGAGACAGGAGGCATGACTGGGGCTGCTGCTCAGCCCTTGATTTTGGCAACCAAATGCTGGTGATGGCCTTTCTCCTGCTCCAGTCCTCAAGCCTGGGTAGGATTTGTGTTTTAGATGCACTGGCTTAGTGCAATGGTTGGTCCTTGTAAGAGTGAAGAGCAGGCTGAGGTGAACTGCTGCCCTGGGCAGTCAGTACAGCAATAGTGGCCTGTGTGATGGGAGGGCACTGGAAAATCCCCTTTATCCTGCTTGAAACACAGGGAAGGCAAAGCGCATCTGAATGTGGGCAGACATGGCCAGAATGAGTTATTGGTGGCTGCTTGTCACTCCCTGCTCAGCCGGCTGTGACTCCACCAAATTCTATGCTGGGAATTCAGGTTTCTTTTCTCACATAATGGAAACATTGGAGTTTCTCACTACACATGAAGCTTGGTTTGGGAAGGAGCTGAGGAAGAGCAGAGGTTCTCTCCCCTCCATTTGCCTTCTGATCACCACCATGCTGGGACCAGGGAGAACAATGCCTCAGCAGGGAAAAGGAGACAAAATAATTATGGGATAAGGAAGTATATATATATATATAAAAAAATACATATATATCATGTATTATATATAATGTATGGAACATTTGGGATAACTAAATAAAGATGGCAAATTAGGCCGGGAGAAGGGATTGCTCAGAGATTTCTTTCCAAGCTCTATTAGACTGTCACTTCAGTGTAACCTTACTCCTGGGGTTATTTCTCACCTGCCTCTCTACAACTCCCTGACAGGAGGTTGTAGCCAGATAGAGTCGGTGTCTTCTCCCAAGTAACACGCAGTGGGACAAGAGGAATAACCTCAAGTTGAACCAGGTTTAGACTACATATTAGGAAAAGTTTCTTCACAGAAAGAATGGTCAGGCATTGGAACAGGCTGCCTAGGGCAGGGGTGTATCCACTACTCCTGGAAGTGTTCAAAAAACATGTGGATGTGGCACTTGGGCACATGGGTTAGTGGTGGCCTTGGCAGTGCTGGATTAGTGGTTGGACTTATGATCTCTGGAGGCTTTTCCAATCTTAATGATTCCATACTCCTATGATCTTCTGCAGAGAATTGCAGAAGAAACATTTTCTGACAGTTAAATGCACTTTTTTCTTTAATTGCTATTTGCTTCCCTGCCTCCTCTCTCCAGCCAAGTGGAGTCTAAGATCCCACGGGTGGTGGTGCCCTCGTGGACAGTGGCCCCCTGTGCCACAGAGAGCACATGGGCCTGGGGCTTTGGAGCCAGGAAATGGGGATAGGACATGGCCAGGTTGAGAGGAGAAGCTGTGCCAGAGGTAGTCCCAGTGCTCTGAGCCTGCTTCCTCTCCTGGTGCCCCTGAGGGTGACGCCTTTGGGGGAAGGTCCTGGCAGTGGGTGCCCACAGCCATGCCCAGTGTGCCGCCGTGCCCGGACAGCCCGAGGAGGCAGCACTGCCTCTGCTTTTGGCAGAGGAGTTGCTGAGCCAGAGCCCATCAATCCATGGCCTGTTTCTCGTGAGCCACCACAACCCGCGGGGCAGTCCCACTTCATCTGCTCCTTGAAAACATTCTCAGACCAGTGACCAAAAACCCTGGTGAAGTCGGTCTGGCTGCACTGCGGTTCCCACAGGCACAGCACCATCTCCCATGTCCCCTGTCACTCTGCTGTGACAGAGGCGCTGCAGCTGGCACACAGGTCTGAACTCAGAGCCACAGCACGCGTGGCAGGTCCACCTCCCTCCCCGCAAGCATCTCAGTGCCACACGGGCAGGATTCCAGCCGCTGTCACACTGAGGAGCAGCCCCAGGTACAAAAACTTTTGTCCTGGGAGCAGAGACCAGGCAATGAGCGGGGCTGGCTGTGCTGCCACAGTCCTGGGACCAGGCATAGCAGGGTTAATGCCACCAGAGTGTCTCTGTGCAATGGCCTTTTTATCTGATCCAGCCCAGCTCGTTTCCTGGTGGAGCACTTTGTGTCCGGTCAGCAAGGCTGCTTGGCAGCTGAGCAGAGAGGAAGGCTGGAAGTAAACACAGGCACTGTTGGATCAGTAGCTGGGAAAAGCAGTGAGAAGCTGTATGGGATTGCCGTCTCCAAAACCTCCTTGTTTCCTTGCTTCGCAGACAAACAGCTTCCTGCCAGGGACAGCACTCACTGCCAGGCCTGCAGCAGCACCGCCCGGCCCCTTCTCCCAGCACAGCACGGCTTTAGCGCTGCCTCCCATGGGCATTTCCAGCAATTCACCTGGATCGGGACTTGAAGTGGTTTGGAGCTTTGTGAGGTTTGGGTGCCCAACTCCACAAAATCCCAGCCGTATTAACTGAAAGTATTGATCCCCACTGGAGCAGCAACAGCCACATCCACTGGGACAGGGACAGAAACAGGGACAGGGAGAGCTGCTATGAGGGACGCTGCCATCAAGTCCCAGCATGGCTGGAGATTTTGATTGCTGAAGTTCTAATATCTGTACTTTCACCTTTCTCCTTTTGACCAGAGTCTGGTTCAAGCATGGCCTGGGGCTTCCTGGAATGACTGAAAGAAACATTAGGAAGAAATCTTTCCCTGTGAGGGTGGTGGGGCCCTGGCGCAGGGTGCCCAGAGAAGCTGTGTCTGCCCCATCCCTGGAAGTGTCCAAGGCCAGGTTGGACAGGGCTTGGAGGAACCTGGAATAGTGGAAGGTGTCCCTGCCCACAGCAGGGCATAGAATGGGATGAGTTCACGGTCCTTTCTAACCCAAACCAGACTGTGCTTCTATGAAACCTTGGTGGGGTCAGATAGGGAAACATCCTTTTGAGCAACTCAGAGCTGAGTCATTAGAGAGGATGTGGCTCTCCAACAGGTGACCAGTCAGGGAAAGCAAGACCTTGTCCCCAGAGGTTCTTGTGAGCAGAAGCAGCTGAGCAGCCCAGGTGGAGATAGCAGGTTTAGCTGCAGAGATGATGGTGTGGTCATGCTACTGTGGAATCACTGTCCATCCCCTTACCTCTTTAAGCTTTTCCTTGCTTCTCCTTGGATTTGGGAGAATGTAAATGTACAAACTCTAATGCTGACAGGAAAATGAAGAGTTTTCTTCCAGATATGAGACAGCTATAGAAATGTCCAACACAGAGTAAGGAGTGAGAGGTCACTTGAGTCTACCCTGCTGAGTGTGTCTGCCAAGAGTGTTTCCCAAATAATGAAACCATTTGCCTGTTGCTGCTGTCCTGTACACCTAAAAAAAAGTGGGGAAAGAAGAATAAAGAGAGAGGGTTTGGGGCTCATCCAAATGTCTCTGTATCAGTGATATATCTAGTGTTCAGCTACAGAAATAAGTAATCCATTCCATGGAGCCATAGCTGAGGCTTGAGCTCTGGACATAGCTCTGGGCTTCACTCCACCCTGGGCAGGAAGGAAAGCACCCTATTCCAGCAGAAATAGCCAGCATTTCTCATGGAGACGTGGAATAAAGGAGCCTATTTCCTCAGCCTGAGCTTCCCTCTGTAAGGTCAATAATCACAAAATGCACCGGACTGGAGGGTACTGGGATCCCAGTCGTAGCATTTTCCATGTCACGGGCTTGTTCTGAGCCTCTCTGGAGCTGTGACTTCACTGGCTTGCAATGTGGCCGCTGCAGCCACGCGGACGGGCGGCAGCCATTGCCCTGGCGTGAGCTCGCCTCTCATTCCCACCGGGACCTCCTTTGGATTTCATATCTCGGGGCAGAAGGGCAGTTGGCAGATTTCATGTTCCCTCTGTCTCAGCTCTTCTCAGCTCTTTACATCCATGGACTTTTCTGGATTTTTCCTAGAAAGAGATTCTGGCCTGCTGCTTTCCCTTTTATTTCATCCTATTTCTAGTTCATCCAACCCCTGGATGTATGAACAGCAAGTTCCCATTTTTGTGTGCCTCTGCTGACAGCCTGGATTCAAAGGTGCTGTGTTCAGCAGTTATTGCAGGGCATTGCAGGTACCAGGGGCTGCTGCGATGGTCACCAACACCAGCCACCAGTGTCATGCACAGACTGGCACTTGAGCAAAAAGCCTGTCTTGAATCCATGTCCCACACAGGTGATGTGCTGGGTGCTGAGCTGAGCAATGTCTCTTCAGTTATCACTCAAAGAATCACAGAATTACAGACTTGTTTGCTTTGGAAGGGACTTTGAAGCTCATCTCATCCCACCCCCTGCCATGGGCAGGGACACCTTCCACTATCCCAGGTTGCTCCAAGCCCTGTCCAACCTGGCCTTGAACACTTCCAGGGATGGGGAATTCTATGGTTCTCTGAAGTTTTGTAGCCAAAATTGGATGTGTCTTGCTCCATCCCATCTTACCAACTGGTACCTCTTGCCCTGCTCTGATCTGTGCCGAGTGGGATTCATTCACCTTGTTACTGATCCCCAGTTCTTCAGTCAGGCTGGCAGATGCCCAAGAAACCTTTGCTCAAACACACAAACCAAGAACCACAAGTAGAAAAGCTTTTTGTCGTTAAACATCAAGGCTTCAATGTTTGTTTGGAAAGAGTGAAAGTCCTCCCAAACCCAAGCCCAAGCTCAAGTCTGTCTCTGACTTCCTACCACTCTCCCTTCCTTCTCTGAGGCCCATGTAGTCCCAGCAAAGTGGATGTTCACAGAAGATCCTGCCAGGCTTGTGGATCAAAATAAAATATTTGGAGACTTAGGTTTTTCATGAGCCTGTTCCCTGATGCTGTTCACAGGAGGAGCCAAGTCCCTGGGCCGAGCAGCCTCCTCTGTGTTGCAACACGCACACGCTTGCCTGTGGATTTGCATGTCTGAGTCCTTACTCACCCCTCAGAGAACACAGCACCGCCTGGGAACAGGACAGGCACAGGGCAGCCTGGGATTTAGGGGAGCAACGTGACTGTGTATCTGCATCTCTGGGTAAAGGGAGGATGTTGTACTTCCTTTGATGGGAAAATGAGTGTCCAAGCCTTTTCCAGCCTGTGTGCTCATGTTCCTGCCTTGCCATGGATCTCTGTCTCTGTGCACTGGTGCTGGAAGAGCCTCCTGGCTGAAAAAGAGTTCTTGATAGGAGCAGTGAAGAGAGCTGGAAGCTTCCCACAGCAGTGCCAGGGGAATCTGCTGCACTTGAAGCCTCTCTCCCTCCTTTCACGGTTGTGTTCGTGGGAGCTGGGGGAGGTCCAAGGCAGCACAGCTGGCCTGAACAGCCTCAGCCAGAGCTCCCTCAGTCTGCCAAGTGCTGGCAGCAGGGATTGAACTTTCCCTCTCGGCTGAGTGCTTGGCTGGCTAGTGCAGCTCAGGCTGCATGCAGTAACCTCTGGTGTCGCTCAAGCCCTTGGAGGCTCTCGAGCCACTTTCTTGCCACTGGTAATGTTTCTCCATGCCTCTGGAAGATAACCAGCTCCTATGGCTGCCGGTAGAAATAGGGAAACTGAAGCCCATGAAGTTAAAGCGATGGCTCTGGGCCCTGTAAGGTGCCAGGGAGGCTGTGTGTGTCTCTTGGCTGCCCTCAGACCAAGTTATTTAGTCAGTGTGTGACCTTTACTGCTTTATGTAAACATCACCGTGACTATAATATATCATCAGGCTCCAGTTATTCCCTGAGCTTGTGTCTAACTTCTCCTGAGGAATCTGATTCTGTTTTTCTGTCCAACATGGACATAGCTCAAAGGCCCGGGGACTTTGTGAATGGAGGGATTTTGCTGCCTACAAGATGCAGTGTGAGGTTCAAACCAGGAGGAAATGTCACTAGGGAGCAGCCTCTGTGCAAGTATCCCAGGTCCCTAAGCTGCTCTGGGGGTTTTGCTTGGATTTCTCCATCCAAGAGCTCTTACTGGGATCCCCCAGCATTTTGCAGAGAAGGGTGTTACTTTGGTCCCATGAAGCATGGAGAAGGCACAGCCACCTGCATCCCGCTGGCGTTTAATTCCTCTGCTGCTGGGTATGGAAGTTCTACATTAAATTTACCCCATTTGCCAGGAGTTGCAGGAGCTTGAGATTGTGTGATACATGTTTGGGGTTTCTTATTCAGTTAAGGTAGTGAAGGGAAATGTATGGAGAGGAAGGATGTCCCCGAAGCATGCATGGAGATATTAACTCTGGCTCTTAAATTCTCTCCCTCAAGAATATCCCTCCAGTGCAGTTTGCCTGTTGCAGGATCACAGGGGAAGCCATACAAGAAGCAGCTGGGACCACTTGGCTTGTTCAGGGAGGAGAGGGGGATTCTGAGAGAGGACCTCACCATGGTCTGCAGCTTCAGAGCTGGGGGAATGGCTGGAGCTGTGTCAGGGGGATGTTAGGCTACATATCAGGAAAAGGCTCTTCTCCCAGAGGGTGCTGGGCACTGCCCAGGCTCCTCAGGGAATAGGCACAGCCCCAAGGCTTCCAGAGCTCCAGGAGTGTTTGGACACCACTCCCAGGGATGCACAGGGTGGGATTGTTGGGGTGTCTGTGCAGGGACAGGGGTTGGACTGGATGATCCTGGTGGGTCCCTTCCAGCTCAGGACATTCTGTGATTCTCTGAGCTGTAGTGCAGCCATGCAGAACAGCCGGAATGCACAGCCAGTGGTTCGTGGATATGGGACTTGTTGCTCTGGATGGGCCCTTCCATCCAGGGTGGCTCTGTGTGGTGAGCACTGTGGGGGCTCGGAGAGGTGACAGACACGGGCAGGTCACTGTGCTGGGTCAGAGCCCACTGTGAGGCTGCGGGGGGAGTGAGCCAGGCAGATGCCCACCCATGAGTTGTCTCTGACCACACCATGGGCAGCTCTGGCTGAGCAGCAGATGTCAGTGTCTTTCCTCATGCTCCAAGGGCTCCATTGCCCCAGTATCCTGCATGCCCATGAGATGTGTGCCCCGTGGTGGGGACGAGTCCTTAGGAAGGAAGTTCTCTCCAGCACTGCACCTCACTGTCCTGCTCTTGGACACAGTGGGGGTTTGGAAACTCCCCTGCAGCCCAACTCTGCTTCCCCCACAGTCGTTTCCGAGGGCCGTCCGGAGCCTCCCATCAAGGTGTTCCTCAGTCCTGCCATGAGCAGAGGCTGTTGTGTGGGGTGGGGGTGGAGAACCAACTTTCTGGTTTCCCTGACTTTGTAAACAGGAGGAAGTAGGAGAGACTTGAAATCTCTGATTATCTTCCAAGGGGACTCTCATCCCCTCCAAGGCATGTCTCAACTTCCCAGCCAAGGCTGGAGCCATTCCAAGAGCTGCAATGTTTCTTGTCCTCTTTTGAAGCATTTTCCTTTGCTCCTCTCTGGTAAAAGCCTCCTCAGGTAGCAAAGCCCCAAGCCTAGTGTGTCAGGAGCCTGTGGCTGGAGCATGCAGCCAACTGAGGCTCCCGTGCCTCCTCCCACCGGAGGGGAGAGCTGTGCAGGAAAGGTGCTCCAGAGGAGTGACTTTATGCAGAAGTACAGGTTTGGAGTCCTGCTCCCAGGGGATTTGCTTCCTGCCTGGGGAGACCCAGGGCATCCACGAGCCGGGGTGTGGGCAGGACCCTCTGGCAGGCTCGGAAAGCCTTTGGTGGTGACCGGGGCACTCTTCCTGCAGCGAAGCAATCTGGCACAGATTGAGCTCTTTCCCAGGGCAAGTTCCTAGGGTTTCCCTCCTCCCGCCTACCTCTTTCCTCCAATTTTGTGGATATTTGTGGGTTTGCACTGCAGGCGCTCCGTGCTGCATGGCTCACACAGCCTCAGCCTGCTTTGGAGAGGGGTTGAAAGGAAAGAACTAAAAATAATAGTGGTGGTTATCAAGTTCTGTGGGATTCCAGGAATCTGCCCTGGCCCCTGGAGCTGCACAGGGTGGACACAAGCACCCACCCAAGCAGATCCTCTGACAGCCAGGTGTGGGATGGGGGCCTTGAGCAGGTTTGGACTGGCACTGTTCCCTGTGGCAGGACAGCTCTGCCCACCTGCCAGCTCCGAGGTGGGATTAAACCTCTCCTGCAAAGGCTCCCACTCCCCTGGCTCCACATAAACAGGATGGCCATGGCCTTGCAGCCAGGAAGGCTCTGAGTCACCAGCAGCTCCCTCCTGCTGGCAGCAAGCCCTGCCTGCTTCCTGTGCCGGTGAGGCAGGGCCGGAGGGTCTGCAAGGACAAGGAGTGGGCTCTGGGGACAGTGGCTGGCAGGAGAAGATAATGCTGAGGGAGGTCTGGGAGTCCACAGGCAGCAGAGAATGAAACAGTACTAAAAAGGAATTTTTGCAATTTTTGTAAAGCAGGCAAGTCTGAAAGTATGGCAAAATCCAACCTTGCCAAGGTTATTGAAGGAAATAGCAAAGGATGGGTTGCACAACTCTTGGAAACTGTCCAGACATATAAATGAAAGGGGAACAGGAAAGGAGAAGTGGGGTGGTATGGGCTGAGGATGGGACAGAGACATAGGATAATCTATGTTCCAAAAAAACCAACCTGAAAACTTTTCCTGTGTTTTTGGTGGCACTGGGAACACTGGCCAAAGAGAAGAGAGGAGGGTGATGAGTGCCTGGGAATGGGAAGTGCCACAACCAACAAGGAATCAGCAGGCAAGGAGCTTTGAGCATAGAAACAGGTAGGAGCAGCTAGCTTCTCCTCCAGGAATGGGAAAGAGCTGGCACAAAGCTGAAGTCATGGATGAAGGGTTTGTAATAAATCTGTCAAAGCTCAGGGGTTGGGTCATTTTGCTGGAGAACAGCAAACAAGGCCTGTGAATTTGGGAGGGAGAAGGTGTTCTTGGCACGTAGGTGTCTCTTAGTCTGAATCCGTGAGTATGCAAAGCTTCAGAATAAAGATTAAAATAGAGAATAATTAAGAACATGGAAAATGGATAAGATGAGATACAGATTTTCTGAAAGTAAATGATGCCAGGGTAGATAAAAAACCTGAACTTCTCGACAAAGCAGATGGGATACATCTAAGTTGTCTGGTCTGCAGTAAAGGAGAATATTAAATCCTTTGGGAGAGGAAGATGCTGGGCTGTGAGGACTGTGCTAGATGGGCTTCTCAAAAATTGGCCTTGTTTGACATTTTTAATGGTCTTGGCACAAAACATACAAATTGCTAATGAAATTTGGTGATTACCAGTAATTGGAAATCATCAAAACAAAGGAGTTGGGGGAAATTGCACACAAAGAACAGGATTCCCTTCAGAATAGGAAAACAAGGAATGCTATGAAATGAGGGAGTCAAGGAGTGATGCACAGGAGGATGTGCAGCCGGATTTCTGCTCTGGTGTGGAGATGACAGTCACTCAGAGTCCAACAAATTCAGAAACACGAAAGACTCCGGAGCGTGAGTCAGCCCTGGAGTCCCTGCAGTGGGCAGAGGGAGGAGAGGAGGGGAAGCAGTACTGCTGTTCCTGGGTGATGCATGGCTGCATCCGGAGCCTGTTGTGGGATGATGGTGCAGAAACCAAACGTGAGGCAGAGGCCCTGCTTTTGCTGTGGGATGTTGTGACGTGGCCTCTGTGTCCCCCGATGTGCTGAGCATGTTTGCTCTTGAAGGCTGGGAAGGGTTCATTCTCCTGTGCCCTGCTGTCCTTTCCATCTCGCAGGATGTGATCTCATGGGATTACCTGACTCACTTTAACTCATTCCTGCTGCTCCACTTCAGCTCTTCAAGGTGTGCTCTGCTGAGCCCATGCTCTCCTGAGTCTCCTCTGACCAGACAGGGAGCTGCTTCAGTGCTCTGCGACAGCAGGAAAAGGGGGAATATTTCCATGATTGCAAGGGGAATGGCTCCTGTGGGATCTGAGGTTGTGCCAGGACCAGTCCAAGGATGTGAGCAAGCACTGAGGAGGGGTTCAGGGAAGGTGGAGATCCTGAAATGTCCCTCCTTGGCAGCAGGGAGCTTTGAGGCTGGCTCTGCTGTACCATGAAGCTGTACCCTGAGCACCAGTGCCCAATGAGTATCCTGGGCTGGTCCCTGGGCTGCAAGGGTCTTTGCTCTGATTTATCCCTGTGTGATGAGAGTGACCGGTTCTGGTCCCAAACAGACAGATGGGAGCTGCAGGGAAATCTGCAGGCAGACCAGGGAAATGAAGATGCTGTCATACAGGAGGAGACTTGGAAGTGGGGGCCTGTGGAGAGGGGCTGGCTGCCAGGAGCTGTTCCTGCTATTCCCTGACGGGGGAGGAGAGACTGGAGCTGAGCCAAGAGCATCAGGAGTGAAGGTGCAAAGTGCCACGAGTGAAGCCAGGCTGCAAATTAGAAGAAGGCTCTAAATCCCCCAGAAAACAGTTTTCCACACCTTGTCCTGGTGGAAAAAAAAATTCCACCTCAGTTCCTGTCAGGACTAGGGGACAAGGCAGTGTGGGAGCAAAGCCCAGCCTAGGTAACACAGTACCTTCCAGCCCGTGCTCAGGGCTTCTCAGAAGTGTGATCTGTCCCCAGGGTGTGCCTGGGCAGAGCACAGGTTTGCAGGATTTCTTTTGCCTTTGCCAGTTATTGAAGGCCCACGTGCTCCTAGTCCCAGGGCTGCACCCTCGAGGTGTCCTGGCTGTGCTCCCCACACCCATGTGGGCACCGGGCTCAGTCCCTGTGCCCTGCTGCAGTTATCTCTCCTGGCTACAGGGAGTGACTAATGCTCCAGACTTAAAAGAATCCCTCCTGGCTGTTAGTTCTGCCCTTTGCCAAACCCCTTTGCATCATTTGCTGTGTGCACCCTCTGCCAGCATCCCTACCAGATACTGGCACTGGCAGAGGGTGACAGAAGAAAATGATGGTTTGAGCACAGCCCTTTCTTTTTTTTTAATAATCCCATGATACCGTATTTTGTGTTGCAACACAAAAGATCACCTGAGGCAGTAGAATGGTGAGAATATAAGCCTATTAAAATGCTCGAGCTTACTTAACTCTCCAACAACATCAGAGGATAACCAGGCAGTTTTCAGCCAAGTCTGTGAGTCATCTTGTCCTGCACAATTGTCGCTGCTCAGCTCATCTGTTTGCTGTAATTGCCGAAGGAGAACCGCTCCAGCCAAACACCATCATCCTGCCCAACACAGCCAGGACACGCCAAGCTCCTGGTCAGCGTTTCAGTCACTGGAGCCCAACACCTGAAATTAAACAACACCTAAACCCCTTGAACAGCTGTGATGGGAACCGATCAGGAAACAAAGCTGATGAGTCTTCTGTCTATGTGAAGCTTTTTAAAAAGAAACATTGATGATTATTTTATGTAAATCAAATGAGCACTCAGCACTATCTGGATCATCTCCTATCTCAGGTACTGGCATAAAGCCTCTGGCCTTCCCTTGGAAAATGCTGGGAAAGTGGCCCATTCAATGCCTGCCACTGTCAAGTGTTTTTTCAGTCTGCTCCTGATTAAGCAGCATGGTATCAAGGGGATAATTGCTCGTTGGAATTGATCCCAGAAGAAAATCATTCACTTCTTTCTTATCAAGTCCTTTCTTGCCAGGCAAGATACCCACAAGTCTTATCTCCCTCTTCAGTGCCGGCCTCTAATTACTGTTTAAACAGCTCATTAGAAAACCTTCATTAACGTGTAATAGCTGAAGCTGGAAATAACTGAGGGCTGGTGCTGTGGCGAGGCGCTGCCCACACACAGGCCGGGCCGGGGCACCGTGCAGCCAGGACACGGCACCCCCAGCCCCAGGATGGCACCGCTCCCGCTGCCAGCCTGCCTGCCCTGCCTGCACCACAGCGTGTCCAGCCCTGCTAGGAGCCCCCCAGCAGCTGAGCTCTGTGCCCAGCCTATTTCCATGCCTAGCACAGGACTTCAGCAGCTGCAGGCATTGCAAAGCTGTGATTGCAGCCTGGAGAAATCTGGACACCACAGTGATCCTGTTTTAAACAAAAACAAAAACAAANNNAAAAAAAAAACAACAAACAAACAAAAAAAAAAACCCAACATACATGGGAAAAGATTTTATATGATTTGCTGGTGAAACGTTCACAAGTGAGAGCCTGAAGTATTCTTGTGTCCCCAGAGCATGATCAGCATTAGCACAGATCCCCCCTAACCCTGCTGCAGTCCTGGCCAGGCTGGGGCTGATCTCTCTGGCTGTAAAACACCAGGGAAGGAATAGACAGGAAGGCTCCGTCCTTCCCTGTGTCCTGGCTCCCTGACAGTTTCAGCCCCAGAGGAGTCACTTTTTGGCATTAATCTTCCACTGGGTTTTTCAGCAGGAAAACCACAAACGTTTAATAAAACGGATTGCCCTGAGCGTGCCAGGCAGCACTGGGCAAGGGTGTGGGTCTGCCCCTGGGGCTGGTGGCTCAGCTCAGCACAAGTGGGCCCTGTAAATATTTTCTTGACATTTAGGAAGTTTAGAGAAGTGTTTAGTATTTCTCTGCCAACTTGACAATCCCCGTGTAAAGAAGGAAGGAGATGTCCAGGACTCCCTTCCCTGCCCCAGAAGATGAAGAGTGGACAGTTTGAGCTGGTTTGAGTTAGGAAAGCAAAACACTGCAGCTGGTGTGGGATTGGGGTCCTCCCCCCTTCCTTCTGCTACTGCAGTTTGGGGTGACAACACTACCCGTGATTTGTTCAGCTCCTGTGCTGAGCTGCACATGGAGCTGCAGATGTGGGGATCTTGCCATGGGGAGCAAGTGTGGCTCAGGGAACACCTTCACACACACCTGGGCTGACATCCAGTCAGGCACCTGGCAGTGGGAAATCCGTGTCCTCTGGGGATGGATTCAAACCCAAAGCAGAGCTGAGGTTATTCAAGGTTACAGGCACCATCAGTTTTACAAGCTGTGAGTCCTTGTGTCCCTCAATCCCTCTGCACTCAGCAACACACTTGGTTTTTGTTTCCACATCATGAATCTTGTGGAGTTACTGAAAACTCTGAAATATAGAACTCTGCCAAGAATGGCAACATTCCCTTTGACTGCCCATCACTTCAGCACCTGTGAGGCGCAGTCCACACTGCTACAGCCGGGTCAGAACTCTCAGAATCAGGGAGCTCAAAAAGCAGCCAGCTGCAAGGATGCACCCCAGCCATCCCCAAAGTCTTGTTCGGGAAGTACAGGATGATTTGTGGTAGCACCTGTGCAGCAGTGGAGTGATATGAGTTGCACCTCATCTAGTGGGAGGTGTCCCTGCCCATGGCAGGCAGTGGAATGAGAGGATCTTTCAGGTCCCTCCCAATCCAAATCAGTCTGTGATGATCTGAGTTGTGGGGCTGTGTCTGTTTGTAGTGACCAGCATGCTCAGAGAACCTCTGTCATGAAAAAAACTTGTTATGGAGTGAGGGAAGACAGAGACAGCTCTGCAAGTATCAGTTTAAATGCCTTTAGCAGCCTGGGGAGGAATTTACAAGTTTGGCAGTTTCTGGTTCAGCTTAAATTCTGCGTTGGGGGTCTTTGAGGCTATAAGTGAGAATCTGGATGTGAGCTGACACTGAAATGTTGTCGGCACTCATTATCACTCATCCGGCACCTCAGAAAGCTCATTTAGGAGTCACTGGGTCTCTGGTTTGGATCCAGCCATCCCTGCTCATCAGCTCCCACTGCCATAGCAAAGCTGCCCAGCTCTCCAAGGTTTGTGGGGATGTGGAGATGTGCAGGGCTGTGAGGATGCTGGCATCCTGGCAGCAGGCTCCACTCAAAATTCAGGAGCTCGTCGCTCATCAGGTGCCAGCTTAGGCAATGTCCCTTCCCGTGGTCACACTGCTGACCACAGGACAGACATGTCCTCTGTCAGGTTTGTCCCTTTCAGCCACAGTCCAGCAGCTGTTTTCATGATGGAATCGTGAGGATGGCAGATACATTTCTCAGCATTTTATTTCTGATTTAAGCAGAGGAGCAGCCCTTGCTGGGCCGTCAGGAGCTGCTGGGCCTACGGAGAGGAGTGTTCTCACGGAGAGGAGAGCTCCCGTCACAGCAGGGTGTGGAGCATCACATCCAAGCATCTGTTGGCTTTTTCCCTTCCCCTGCTTTTGTCCATTAGTTTTCCATACTCATTCTTTTTGGTTTCTTTTTCTCTCAGTCTTTGTTTCAGCACCTCCGAAGCAGCCTCGGGCACCACCTGTGTGGGGGTTTCTGTGTCTGACTGGCAGTTTTAATACCTGAGCAGATCGACAGCCCTGACATTGCAGTACGTGTGTGTTGAAGAGAGAAGTAGGCAAGTGCAGAAGCTAAAAATTATGTCAAATAATTCATTACTTAAACAAGAAACCTCTGTTTCATGCAGAACCAGTGCTGGAGCAATTCCTTCCTGGCAGCAAAAGGAGAAGGATCCTGATGGAGTGAGGGAGGTGGGACATGGTTGTTCACAGGGTGTGCAACCAAAAAGCTGAGTGTGATGGGTCCAAGTTCAGTGTTGTGAACTCTCTAGCTCCTGCTGGGAAAGCTGAGTTGTAAAATATCCCATGAGTGACACGTGCCTGACTGAATAGATGTTGAGGGAAGGACCTTTCTGTCCCATGCTGGTCCCTGGGACCTGGTGCTGTTCATATGAGCTTGACTATTTCCAGTGCCTGGAGCCATCTGGGAGGAGGCAGGAGGAAGCTGTGTGGGAGTGAAATGAGAGAAACAGGTAACTGAGACTTCCTAACACTGCAGGGCTGCAGGGAGCTGGAAATCATCTCCAGTGCTTTCAGAGGTGCACACTGGACACAGCCATTCGTGATAAAAACTCCATCAGCTGAGAGTGATGAGGCAGCAAAACCAGCCAGAGTTTCCATGAGATGCTGCCCTTCCCCATGAGCTATATGGAAGCTCATCTGATTAAGCTGGCATTTTTATAAACTTGTTTTTCTGACACACATTTTCTGCCTCCACCTATGATAAGGGAGTTGGTGCTGCTGGACAGTGCTGTCCTTGGGGGAAAACCCACAAACCATGGCCCCTGGCAACAGGAGCACATCCCTGGGGTCCCCTGTGAGGAACCACTGTGTCCCTGATCTGTCAGGTGAAGAACCTCAGAGCATTTATCAGGGTTTAGGTGTGCCCTGTCCGGGGAGAGCAGCAACTGGATTAAGAGGAGATACCACACTCTGGTGTCCAGAAGTCCCATCCCTGGAAGTGATGATCCAGGCCAGGCTGGACAGATCTCTGAGCATAATAAAAATATTTTAATAATAATTATATTTTACAATCAAAATGTTTTTTGCAGAAAGAATAATTTCACCACTAAGTAGCAAACCCTAATATCTCCATTATCAAGTGTTGTCACTCAGAAGCACATATAATGTCTGATCAGTACCTGCGATGAGGTTCTCTGTCCTCATCTGCTGCTTAGAGTTCTTCCCTCTTTTGGCCTTGGTAATCTTCTTTTTTGTCTTTGTTTTTGCTATTGAAATTCAAGTATAAAGGTATGAAAACAGGTGATGATAGAACCCAGATCAGACTGCAGCACGTGCTCTGACCTCAAATCCTGCCCAATTTGCTTGGAAATCCCTTTCCAGGTATATTTCTTCCCAGGGCTTTCCCATATACATATAAATGTGTACATTCTGTTCTATATAATGTGTGTATAATATATGCATATAAATGTATATGTTCTGTATATACAATGCCTTCTATTAACAAAGGGAGCCTAATTGGGTGCCCGCAGCAGTGGGAGCTCAGCCCCGCGGCCCTTTTGCTCCCATTGAACTTTTCCCTGTTATTCTTGGGGAAGCTGAGCAGGGGTCAGGCCCAGGCAGGGAAATGAGGTCTGGGGTCATGGAAAATTCAGACCCTGCAGCCACCTCCTATGATATAGATATAAATGGAATGGAAAATTATTTTGAATAAAAGTGCACTGCCCTCTGAGAAATGTTCTCACAGAACCGCCTCCAAGAGCGCCTTAACTCTTTACCAGAGCACAGCACTGTATGCTGGGGGAACCTCGGGACAGTGGTGACAGCCAGAGGCAGAAACATGCCAGCACTGGGGACATGCCAGAGCCAGGGATGTGCCAGCACAGCTGTGACAGAACACCATGGCCAAGCAGCCCCTGCTGCTTCCCAAACACAGCACAGGAGGGAGATTCCATGTCCCCAAGAAAGAAATGGGACACAGCTCCAGCTCTCTCCATCTCCGCAGGGCAACACAAGGACAGCTTGGGGTGCAGATGTGGCCCCCGCCCCGTCTGCACCCAAATCACTTTGAATTTTTATCACAGCACCTTAGCTGGGAGTGTGGTGCTGGGCTGGCACAGCAAGGCACAGACAGGGATGTGCCCCAGCCATTCCTTATCTGTTCCCAGTCCAACACCAGGCCCTCTGCTTTGCGTGTGAGAGGGAAGTGTCCACCCTCAGGGACACAAAGAGCTGCCTGGAGCCCTCCTGCCCCAGGGCAGAGTGTAGAGACAGCCGGGACAGCGGGACAGGGGTGCAGCAGGAGGGTGGAATCCAGCAGGGTACGAGACAGGGCAGGGAGCACAGAGAAGGTGACACGGCAGTGTCCAGGCACTGGCCTAGCCTTCTCCCGTGTCACTTGTCACTGCCAGCACTGTCCTCGCCGCCTGTGAGCGACAAGGCTTCGCAAGAGAAGGAAATGCCAGGGAGTGGGAAAACTCGTGGAAGGAAGAGGAGCAGGGAGGTGGGCAAGTTCCCACAGCATGGGGAGAGAGGTCCCCTGGGAGCAGAGGGAGCCTCCTGCCACGGGCTGTGAGAGCCCAGGGCCAAATTGCTCCGAGGGATTCCTAGATCCTTCTTATCTCCACGGCCTCTGTCTCTCCTGCCTCTCAGCACCTCCTGAAAGCAGAAGGGGTTTCCCCCTTTGGGTGCTGACATGCAGCTTTGCTGCTCAGAACAGCAACACCTGCACGGGTGGGGAGCCAAGGCTGTGGCTGGGAGGGAAGGGGAGCACAAGCCAAGAGTTGGTGCAAACACGTGTGAGATAAAGCAACAGGGCAGAGATTTTATGTGCTTTTTAAGGAAACAAACTGGAAACAGCCACTTAAAGACTTCATCAAAGGCAGAAAGCAAAAATCTAATAGGCCATTTGTCCAAAACCTTGTGGCAAAATACTGAATCCTAAATTAAACCCCAGAAAAAAACTGATTTGGTTCATTACAGGGCAGTTTGTAAGAGCCCAGAAGATAATGCTGGGAGCCAAACCAGGTACTGGAGACTGGTCCAAGATGAGCCCCACAGTCCAGTCCCATGGCCATTATCCTGTGTAATGATGGGACTTGCTGGATTTGGGATGGAACTTACACATACACTTCAGTGGATGTGGTGACATGTGCCCTGTGTTCTCCACTCATTAAGGAGGCAAATCATTCACCTGTGGAAGAGAAGCTGCTGGAGAAACATCAGTAGTTACTAAAAACCTTCCAGCTCTCACTCCTCTCAGAAAAAAAAAACCAAAGGGGGAGGGCTCCTTAGTTAGGACCAGTTTTTTTAATCTTATTTCAGCTCTGAAGAGGACAGATGCCGGACATGAGCTGGTAGGTTTGTGAATATCTTCCAGCTGAAATTCATGAAGAAGGACTCCCCAGGCCAGAGAGAGCATCATGTCCTGAACGCACATGGGCTTGGGCTTGTTTGCATTGTTGTCACTGTTAGTCATTGCACCAAGGACTTGGGGAGATATTTAATAAATGGATTTGCTGAAAGTGTTAGAGTTGAAAATGGAAATGGATTTCACTCAGCACATAGACAGTCTGAGTGCCCATAACAGCTTCTCTCCACCTGTCTGACACAGCTCTAAGGGTAATAAAATGCAGAGGGGAGTAGAACAATCCCCCAGGAGCCATGTCCCAAGGAGCTGTGTCCCCAGGAGCTGTGTGTGTCCCTCAGGAGCCACGTCCCCAGGAGCCATGCATGTCCCCCAGGAGCCGTGTCCCCATGAGCCGTGTCCCCAGGAGCCGTGGCCCCAGGAATCGTGTCCCCTGGAGCCATGCATGTCCCCCAGGAGCTGTGTCCCCCATGAGCCGTGTCCCCTGGAGCCGTGTCCCTTTGGGCACGGGCAGCCGCGCTGCGACTGCCAGGCTCACAAGCACTGTTGGGAGCGCGTTTTTTCCCAGGCAGATTACACAGCCTTTTCAGCTCCATCCCCCCACTACACCCCCCTTCCTCTGTTATTTTGGTGCCTTTCCCCAAGGGAAACAAAGTTAGTTCAAACACTGTTCCCACCAGAAAGGCAAAAGCTCCCCCCACCCCCCTTTTTCCTTCCTCTTTTGGGTTCAGGGTAATGTGTCCCATGACAAAAGAAGCACAGATCCCTGCACAGAGGGCTTTGCCTTTCTCCTTAAAGAAAGAGTCTTTCTCCAGGGCCCTGGGGGTACCTCTCCTCAGGTGCCTTTGGGATGGTCAAGCTGGACTCTCTTTGCCTTTGGTGAAAGCCAAAGACACGGGAGGCAATGTTGATGGGTGGAAATAGGGTAATATGGAGTGAGAAGCAGTGATGTGGCCAAGAGAACCAGGCTGGAGTCCTGTGGCTTAGCTTCAGCCATCCCCACTGGGGATGTCTCCACGCTGGAAAAGATGGAAAGTGACTTTTATAAAAAGGGAGACAGTGATAGGACAAGGGGGAACGGTTCTAAGCTAAAAGAGGAGAGATTTACATCAGATATTAGGAGGAAACTCTTCCCTGTCTGGAAGTGTCCAAGGCCAGGCTGGACGGGGCTTGGGGCAACCTGAGATAGTGGAAGGTGTGCCTGCCCATGGCAGAGGGTGAAACGAGATGGGCTTTATGGCCTCTTCCAATCCAAACAGTTCTATGATTTTTCATGAGAGTCAATTGTTCAGGCCCCTCTGCCACCCACAGGGAGACACCCTCCTGGGCCTCTAAATCCAATGTCCAAGACAACAGGAACCCAAAATATTTCTCTCCACTGCCTGTAGGAGCGACTGGTGAGGAATTACCCTTCCTTCCCCACTCAGAGCAAGATGTGATAGGCTCACAGGCAGGAAAAGACCACTTCAATCCAAACCACCAGCCTGCTTCAATCAGCAGGAACATCTGGGCAGGTGGCCCAGGTATAAATGTTTATTTGGAAGCAGCTGATCTTGGACTCAGGATGAGCACCTGGGGCTGAAGGTCCCCTCCACGGCAGCGGAGATGCCAGGCTGTACCTGCTGCAGGAACCTTCTGAAGATATTCCATGAGTCCGGGCTTTCCCAGCTCCTTTGTGAAGACAAATTTATACTCTTTCAGTAACTGCATCATAAAATCTTCTTCCCACTCTGAGTGGTCAGCACTTCTCTGCCTACTATGTCAGAGGAATTTTAAGTACTTTTGGTGCATGTGGCTGCTTCATCCTCCAGCCCTGCTTGGAGCTGAGCATCCTCTCCCTGCAGAGTCATGGCACAGGCTGGCATCACACTCGCTCAGTGTATCACTGACACCAGTCACACCTCTGCACCTCCACAGAAGTACCCAAAACAGCCTGACATACATTTTCACTTGCAAATGCTGTTTTCAGGAGTCCCTCCATCCATGGATTGCTTTTAACAATTTGAACAAATGGGATTTTAATGTCTCCTTCTCAGTCCAGAGGCTGTGAGTGTCTGTGTTTCCTGCATAGGTGATAAGTGGGTGGTGGGGACCTGAGGACAGAAATGTGTTTCCTATTTTTGAACTCAGTAATTTTGCACGGCAAAATTGGCAGCTTCTGCCTGGAACCTGTGCCTGCAGTAAGGGAAAAGTCTGTAAGGGAAAAAAGAAAAAAAAATTGAAGGAAACCCCAAAGGCAAATAATTGCTTATGGTAAGAAAGGCAATTAAAAACTGTAATTTAGATTTGCAGTTTTAAAACAAGAAAAAACATTTTTGTTCAAAGATCAAATCAGATTATTATTTTCCTTCAGGTGTTTCCAGTGAATGCAGAACTTGGAAAGAGTGGGACAGAAACAGTCACTTTCTACCAAGATCATTGAGTCTCACACCCAGAAAACCTCCCTGCTGAGAATCTTACCTGCAGCCCCAGGAGCCAAAGAGAGCTGGGCTGCGAGGCTGGTGCTGCATGCCAGAGGCTCCACTGTGGGCCTCTCACCGCCAGAAAGACTTTGAGGGGCTGGAGCGAGTCCAGAGAAAGGAACAGAGCTGGGGAAGGGGCTGGAGCACCAGGAGAGGCTGAGGGAGATGGAAAGGGGCTCAGCCTGGAGAAAAGGAGGCTCGGGAGGGACCTTCTGGCTCTGCACAACTCCCTGGCAGGAGGGGGCAGCCAGGGGGAGGTCAGGCTCTGCTCCCAGGGGACAGGGACAGGACAAGAGGAAATGACCTCAAGTTGTGCCAGGGGAGGTTTAGATTGGATATTAGGCAAATTTTCTTCATGGAAAAGGTTCTGAAGCATTGGAACAGCCTGCCCAGGGCAGTGGTGTAATCACCATCCCTGGAAGCGTTCAAAAACTGTGTGGATGTGGCACTTGAGGACAGGGTTTGGTGATGAATACGGTGATGGTGCTGGGTTGGTGGTTGGGTTTGATGATCTTAGAGGTATTTTCCAACTGTAATGAGTCCCTGATTCTATGATTTCCTTCCTGTTCTGTGCCCAATATGATGTTTCTGCCCTCAGAGGTACATTCCCGACTGCTGTGCAATGATTAATGACTTCCAGGTCCCAAAGGTGTGGATGTGGGAGTGAGAATCGTGGAACAGAGGCAATACAGCTCTGGCATAGGATCTGCAACAGCCTGGCTCATCCATCAGGAATGCTGCGATGGAGGGGACGTTCCAAGGGTAGTCAGCATGGGAAAATATTTTATCAAAGAAACTTGGAATAAAAAAATAAAATTAAAATCTAAACATGAGCACTTGACACAGTGCCACATCAGGGCTATTTTTAATTTCCTTCCTGATTGCTCCACTTGTTTTCATCATCGTCAGCTCTTTGAATGATGGAATTAGTCACCCTCCATGAGATGAAGGGCATGGTTTGCAGTGAGCATCATCTGACCTCTCCTAAGGGACACCAGAGCTGTGGTGTGCCCATGCCCAGGGATCTGCCACCAGCCATGTGTGACCTGCTGGCACCAGGACTCTGTGTCTGGTTGGAGAGTTTGGCATGGGCCAGGATGTGGTGGTGCCCTGGCTCTACTGCAAGAGCTCAAAGTGCCAGAGTCAGACACACTTTCGTGTCTCTCTTTGGGGAACATGCTTCCTGTGGAATCACTGGCATAAAAGAATCACAGACTGTCTTGAGTTGACCTTAAAGCTCATTATTTGTTTTCTCAGAGTCTTTAGCTCAGGGCAATACTGATTTCTTGACTTTCCAGTTGTGTGGCTATGGCTGTGCTCAGTGATTCCTTGATAAAAATGGAGTGGTTTTTGGTTGATGTTGTAGCTGGAAAATACTTGTCAGTCCAACTGGAGAAGTCTCCTTTTCCTTGATCCACAGAGGAGGATCCCTGTGGTCATCCCTGTAACAGCATGGCTTAATTATGGAGCACTTTTCATTCTGCAGGTTTTAGCTAATCTATTTCCTAATCCTTTGGGCTGAGCTCCTGAAGCTAGTGGGAGTTAGTGGAGAGCCTGAGCATGTAGGCAAATGGCTTTGGAGCCAGACTGGAATAATTCCTGTTCATTAGAGAGCAGCATTGTATCACTTGGGAATGTCTTTGCAGGAAAATTTTTATATATTCAAAAAGTTACTTCATATTAACCATATCACCAATTCAAGTCTCTGTTTCCAATATACTTTAGCAACTGATTAACAGTGATCCCATTGAACTGCAAAACTCACTTACACACCTGAGCACACAGCCAGGACACTGACCAGGACACGCAGCCCATTGTTTTCAGTTTTGCTGTGGGTTGGTATCAAGTCCAGGCAGAATGAATGGGATGACCTGATGCCATGGCACAAATCCCTTTCCACAGCTTTATGCTTCACTTCATGGTTTTAATGGAAGATTTATGATGGGGTTTGGCTGTTGCTGTCCCATAAGGAGACTGAGTGATGGGGAATTTCAGCTGGGCCAGGACAAAGGGCTGAGTTCCTGGATGAAGATGGTGGCCACTCCTGGCAGAGCACCCTCCTCCTGCCTCCCTCTTGGCCTAACCAGCCCACAGGTTCCAGAAAAATTGCTCGTTTGGCTTTGGCTTATTTAAAAATAAAATCTCCTGCACAAACTCAAGACTATTTGTTTTTACTAAAGTCTAGAGTTTCCCACAGTGGGCTATGTTTGGGGACTGTTGGAGCCAACATCCATTTTTTTCCTTAGGTACCTTTTCCTGTCTTACCAGGATCATTAGGATAATAATCATGACAGAGACTTCCTAATTAGTCGTTAATCATGAGCTGGCCTTTCTAACACGTTCTGAGAACTGATGCTCCTGCCAAACCTTTTCTGCTCCCTCAGCTGTGGTCCCCATGGCTCGGCCATGTCCCAGGAGGATCTCCAGGATGCTCCATGTGCACAAAGGGAGTAATGACTTGGTTCCTGCCTGGAGAGCGGGGAGAAAAGGAGAGAGAGGGCTTGGGAGGATGTTTTGAGTCTTTGAGATTTCAAGAGCCTGGTGGGTGAGGATGAAATGCCTTCGCTGGGACATGGAACCTCACCCAGGCTGAGCATTCCCCGCACAGAGAGGAGCATCCCCAGGCATCCCACTGGGTGCACCAGTCTGGTCCCTGCCCAAGCTCCCACTGGGGCTGCACTCAGAGAGCTCTGAATTTCCAGTTTTTCTGATTTCCTGCTCTGTGGCGGGAGATGATCAAGGCTTGTTAGGGGACAGTCCTGTGTGCTGGCTCTGCTTTGGCCCCAGCACCTCCGAGGTGCCTCCAACAGAGAGCCAAGCACAGAGTGAGCAGGAGGGACATCCTCCACCCCGCCCTGCACCCAGCAGCCTCCCAGTGAAGAGCCACAGCAGGAGCCATCCCTCTCTCCCTGCTGCTCCTGCTCCCCAGCTCTGCCCTGGCCTTTGTGAGCACAGGGTACCCGTGGCCCCATTCCCACACTCATAATCCCTGGGTCACGGCAGACACAAAGGAGGTGCCGCTACTGGGAGCCAGGCTGGGGCAGCCGGGCAGAGCTGCCTCTGCTGCTGCCGCCTCATTTTGTTCTCACGGAGGATGACCTGCAGTTTTCTCCCTGCTAATCCCTCCCTCTAATCCCCTTCTCCTCTCCTCACCCAGGTCAGGGTGCTTTTTCGTCATCTCCCTCCCCTGGTGGCTCCATCCCAGTCGCTGTCGATAAATCCTGAGAGAGTTGAGATGTCTCTGTCACCCACACGTTGCATCTCGCTGGTGGGCAGGGGCCAAGCCAGGGCTGCAGGAAGGTGGAGATGCTGCCAGTGACACCACACTCTGCCCTTGCCTGGTTATACACGAGGTGTAGGAGAAGTTACTCGGAGGTGGATCAAGCCAAAGCTGGGTTCTGCCTCCTGGTGAATTCCCAATTGGGACCTCTCAGCAGGGCTTCTTTACCAGGACAAAGGAGATGTAGGGCTGAAATCCCATGTCCCCATGGGTCCCATGGCAGTATTTCACTCCTGGGTTTGCTCCTGGGGCTGGGAACCTGGCAGAACCCTCGACCCTGCCCAGGCAGTGTGTTCCCTGCCAGGCCCTGCCATGAAGCACCTTGGCACTGGGAGCTGGAGCTGGAGCTGGGCACCTGCCCTTCACACAGACATCACCACTGCCAGGCTTAGCACAGCATCACCCGGGGCTTTACTCAGAGCCTGAACAGAGATACAGGGTCTGAGTTTAGTCCTGATTTGTGAGAGACTTGGCTCTAACACTGAAGCACCAGGGTGTTCTCCATTGAAATATCTGATGCAGTCAGTTCCAGCCCGCATTGCAGCAATGAGGTGAAGTGCTCAACAGTCACCAAATTAAAGGGAGTCAATAGTTGTGTTTTTATTGGAAATCCAGCAGTAGCGTCCTCATTTCCAGGCTCAGAAGGGAGCTTAAGGGCTGAAGGATGGGTGAAGCCTGCAAATGGCAGAGCAGTCCCTTTTTCTAGCTGTTTTTTGGAAGTGCAGCTGCAGCTCACAAGCTGTGAGTCCCTTTCATCTGGGATTTCAGTATTTCTAGTCATAATACTGTATCGCATAGTCCTTACCTACTGAGGAGTTGGCTGCTCCAAAACCTCCTGTTCCAGCACTTTTCTCTGGCACCTGCAAGGCTGGGGGCTGACCTGAGCACACAGCCCTGCCAGCAGCTGTGGAATCCACCGTGCTTCTGGTGGCCCTTGAGGATATGGCTGTGGGTTTATCCGTGGATTTTTCTACAATGAGAGTGGTGTAACACTGGCACAGGTTGCCCAGAGAGGTGGTGGCTGCCCTGTTCTGGGAAACCCTCAAGGTCAGACTCGATGTGCCTCTGAGAAACGTGATCTAGTGGAAGATGTCCCTGGTCACCACAGGGAAGTTGGACCAGATGAGCTTTAAAGGTCCCTTCCAACCCAAAGTTTGTGATGATTCTATGATCCTGGTAATAAACCAATCCTCCTGGTGCCATCCAGATGCTGAGGGGCTCAGTGGTGCTCACAGAGAAGCAGTGCGCAGCCCTCTCTGCTGACCTGAATCATATGGTATCAGGGATGGATGGAAAAAAAAACGAGGCTGTGGCAGGAGAAGCAGCCTGGGATGGGAGATAAGGTCTTCCTGTTTCCCACAACACCCTGGGTTTCTTATCTTCAGTACTGCAAATAAAAAGGAGGGAGCCAGCGAGGCTGATTCCCACAATGTAGCGAGGACTCATCAGCATTTGTTTTCCCAGTGGCTCCCGTCTCTGTAGGAGGATGCCTGGGTCCCAGGATGGGCTTCGTCGGGAGATGTCAGCTCCGTGGAGGTCTGCTCTCCCCACCTGGCAGGCGGGGCTCTGTGTGTCCCCTCCATGTCCCACAGGATGGCTCCCGCTGGTCCTCACAGTGCCCAGCTCTGCAGGGACAGGGATGTTGCAGATCCCACCACTCAGATCCACGAAAGCTTCTTGGCCACCAGCAGGGAGGGAAATGCAGCTGTGCCATGTGCTGGGGGTGGGAGCCTTGCAATGAACCAGCATGGCAGGACCCCCACCCCACCTCTGCCAGCCTCGGCACACAGGAGCCCCACCTGCAGACAAGCAACGCCTGCAGTTTTCCAGAGCAAATGTTGGAAGTTTGCAATATCTGCTCATCATTTTATGGAATTCAATGAGGTTTTGAGATGTGGGATCTATAATTTATCACCTGCTAATGGGGTAACTTATTTTGTAGAATTAAAGACTGGTTTGGGCTGGAAGGGACCTCTAAAGCTTATCTTGTTCCACCGCCTGCCACGGGGTATTTCTGCACCAGCTTTTCTAAAACAATGGGTGCTTCTCCTCCATGTTACCCTATTTGCATTACCTATTTCTAGAGACATGTATGATTTATGATTCTACCCTCTCTCCAGGGAAATAAAGGGGGAAAATGTAGGTGCTGCTGGTCTGCATGAATTTTACCAAGTAGAACACTTGGCTGGTGAAGCCACATCTCCCATTTTCCAGGAGGAGTCAGGGACATGGATAAAAAAATTCAGGGTTGCCCAATGTGTCATCAAGAACAAAAGAGCATCTCAGTAGAGGTTTGGCATGGGCTGGGTCTGGAAGCAGGCATGGAGTGGGACATGGAACAAACTCTGGGAATTTTTAAGCCAGAGGGAATTTCACAGCAAAGTGGTGGGATGGGGGCTCCACAGCAAAGCTTTTAAGTACAACACTGAAAGCTTTAAGTAGTTGTACAGGCTTTTAAGGTGTCTGACCTTTGACTTGTCCAGGGAAAAAGCAGGGAAGAGATTCTTTTTTCCGCTGGAATAAGTCCAGCTTGGCAGCTCGCACCCAATAAGCAGCAAAAGCCACTAATGATGCAGCATATGCAGCTCCGGCCTCCGACTCTTCTCACAGACCTTGTGAACTCTGGGTCTGTTTTCTTTTCAGCCACCCTTTGCCAGCAAAATCCACACATTGGATGGTCTGTCCCAGGAGAAATCAGCTCTGCTGGAGCCTGAACCATTTCGAGGGAAAAGTGGTGCTTTCTGAGTGCCCGGGGAACTTGTTCTAAAAATCCCCTTCCCTCCATATTAAAGCACTGTCTCTTATCATATGAAAGTGTATTAAAATTGTTAATAGATATAGATATAGATATTAGTTCATTATATATATATATATACACTGTATCTAAATGTGTGTGTATATATATTTTTATATATTAGATCCCCCTGTAATGTGCTGATGCTGTGGAGTTTTACTGGAGACTTTGGTAGTGTTCATGCTAAAGAAAAACAAACCAAAGGACACCCTGGCCCTGGAAATTGGGTTTTGCTTCACTGAGCAAGTGAAGGGGAGATGAGGAGTGAGGGGCTGTTTTTGCGGGAGCTCAGCTGCACCACCCCCAGCCCCTGGAGCAGCACATGCCTGGCTGCTCACCTCTCATTGGCAACGGGCCCCTGGCACCACTGCTGACTCACTGGGAGCCCCAAACCTCAGGAAAATACCAGAATTCTCCCTGGGAGTGTCACCATGGCTCTGCTCCGGGTTGGGCTGATGCTGTCAGCACCCGGGAAGGTCCCTGTCCATGAGGGAACATCCCGCTCAGGGCTGGGGCTGGGCCACAGCCTGATCTGGCTGGGGCCAGCTCCTGACACAACTGCTTGGGATTCTGCTTTTCCCACAAGCAGTTACATCCCCCATAGCCCCTTTCTGGGTGATTAATGACCCTGCCGATAGATTTGTGCCACTGCTTCTTCCTGGGGTGCTCCTGGGCAGAGCATGTCCCTCTCCCCAACCTTCCCCGGGATGTTCCCAGCTGGCACTTCCCATGGGAGGGACAGATGTGTCCCCATGTGCAGCTCCAGCACGGCCTCTGCTCAGCTGGGACCTTGGCAATTCTTGCTCCTTCTCCTCCATCACCGTGTAACAGCCTCAGTCCTTGCTAGCCCCAGAGACCCCAATTCCCCACCCTCTTTCCCTCGTGTGGAGCCCCCCTTCCTTGGAATTGGGTGGAAAACTGGGCCCTGCACACTCATGGCTGAGCTCAGTGACATGAGTGTGCTGGGGCTCAGCAGGACCTGAACCCCTGGGTCAGCACAGCTCGGCCATGGGCAAGGCCTGGCAAGTGCAGAGGGGCTGCAGGGGGTTGGGGTCAGGCCCTTGGTGGCCACCCAGGTGCTGTGGCCATGCTGAAGTCCCCTCTGCTGAGGAGCTGGAGGGACCCCAGGGAGCCCTGGCCTGGGAGGAGATTCAGGGGCTGTCCTGGCAGTGGGGAAGTGCTGGACACTGCCTGGGGAAGGGGATCTCTTGGAAAAAGCATCTGGCAGGGATATTTTCCCTGTGGAAATAGATGAGCTGCTTTCCCTGGAAAAGGGCTCTGACCCAGGGAGTTGCTGCACTGTGATCCCTCCAGGGCTTTGGGCTTTGCTGGGGTTGTACATTAATTTCTCAGAGACCTGCCTTTCACCAGGCTTGTTCCTCTTTTTCTGCTCCTTTTCTGCTCCTTTTCTGCTCCTTTTCTGAATGATCTGTCCCTTAAAAATAAGTGTGACCCTAGCAGTCCTGCCTTCCACTCATAATGCCCAGGGCAGAGAACTCCAGGATGGGCCCCGGGAACAAGGGCAGAATCAGGATTTATTAAAAACTCTAGAAAGCAATTTCACTAAGGCCATAAAACAGCAAGGCACCTAAAAGCAGATAAACCTACTAATTATTTGCTCATTAAAAAAGCCCTCCAATAAATTCTTCTAAGGTGATCCCATAAATCTCTCCAACACCATTAAGGCCAGTTGTCTTCAATTCTTATCTTCCCCCAGGGAAGCCTTCTATGGGCCTACAAACAGTGGGTTTAGGATCTGTATTGCAGATATAACCAAAGTTTGATGAGATCATCTA
Source organism: Melanocharis versteri (assembly GCA_013397845.1). Lineage (NCBI taxonomy): Eukaryota > Metazoa > Chordata > Aves > Passeriformes > Melanocharitidae > Melanocharis > Melanocharis versteri. The sequence continues at coordinate 189,243 of VZTG01006295.1, forward strand.
ACAGAAGTGACCTCTGTTCCCCATGGCAGCAGGAAGCAGCAGGTCCTCCCTGAGGAGGCGGATGAAGCCCTAGGACCAGCAGGACTGGCAGCCCTTGCCCCGTGACTCCAGGAGCCACTGTTAGGCTTTCTGGGGGACTAGATGCTGAGCCGTGGCCACAGCTGCTACAAATGCCTTTTCCAGGCACTGGAAGCATTTGAGCACAAGATGAGTCTGGGCTCCTGCACTGGGTGCATGACAGGCTGGATGGGGCTTGGAGCAACCTGGTTTGGTGGAATGTGTCCCTGCCCATGGCAGGGGGTGGAATGAGATGAGCTTTAAGGTCCCTTCCAAGCCAAACCAGTCTCTGCTTCTGTGATTTTGTGATTTGCACACAGAGGGCTGGGAATGGGGCTTGCTTTGGCCATGCTGGGGGCACTGGATGGAGCCCAGATGGAAGGGCTGTTCCACAAAGACCTTCACTTCTGTGTGTACAAATTAAAAACTCAGAGGAAAATCATCCCCCAGCCACTTATTACAGGCATTTCCCCACAGGCAAACCCCCACTAAAACTCTGAAATTATGCAAGAGATATTTTAGCACTGAAGCTGCCGGTGCAGGGCTGCTCCCTGCCATGGTATTGGGTGCTGCCTTCTGCCTCCACCATCACAGCATCCTTCTTCCCTTCCTGCAGCCACATTCATCCCTCCCCAACCCTGGCACTGCTTGCTTCCTTCTTCCCTTCCTGCCGCCACATTCATCCCTCCCCAACCCTAGCATTGCTTGCTTCTATTCCGGGGAGCAGGAGCTGGCAGGGGGATGCTGGCACCAGCATTCCCTGGCTGTCCCCTGCTGCTCTCCACAGTGCCAGCTTTGCCAGCAGTGCTGACTTCACAGCCTGTTTTCCAGCCAGCACCTGGATTACTGGCATTCGGTTTCCTCTGCTGCCCTGACCCCCTCTGGCTGCCCCCTCCTGTCAGGGAGTTGTGCAGAGCCAGAAGGTCCCCCCTGAGCCTCCTCTTCTCCAGGCTGAGCCCCTTCCCCAGCTCCCTCAGCCACTCCTGGGGCTCCAGCCCCTTCCCCGCCCTTCCCTCCCTAGAGCTGTTCTTCCCTGGTTCTCCACACCCTGGACGGGTCCCCAGGGAAATGTCACCAGTAGATTTAAACTGACATCGGTGCAGAAATTGTGCCATGAGCCTGATGCCATCGCTCAGCCCCTGTGTCCCCATCCCCTGCTCCAGCAGCACCTCTATCTGGTTTTTATTTTCAAGTTTTATTGCTCTGAGATTACAGGCTGTGCAAGGGGGGTGTTTCTAACTATCCTTCTCTTACTGAGATGTTGTGTGGCTTGATTTTAAGTGTTTTTCTGATGGCTTGTGCTCTCTGCGTGTGCAAAGCCTTTCTGGTATATGGAGTCAGGCCAGTTCAGCCAATGCCACTCACACCCTCCACAGCCACCCAGCCTCCTATCCCAGACACCCGGGGGTATAATCACTCTTTTTAAAAAAACCCAACTGTGAAGAAAATGTTTGGTTTTGCATCTCAGCACGTGAAAGGGCCCCAGTGTCCCGGCCACGGGCATTAGACAAAGCTGGCTTTCCTGCAGGATGCATCTCCATGGGAAAGTGCCTTTCTCCCGAGGCTTGTTGGCCCAGGGTGATGCCGACACTGCGGTGGGCTCGCCGGGACCAGCCGGGACTGGCCGGGGTGATGGCGAGGCAGCCGAGCAGCAGCCTTGTTCGGCGCTGAGGTGGTGGTGGTTGGGTCCAGAGGCCATCCTGCGTCCCCTCGCCCGGCCCCGGGGTGACAACAGCGATGGCGACACGGCTTTTGCATTGTCCCTGCGGCCACCGCAGCCGCAGCCCGCCGTCGCCGTGCCGGGCTGCACGGGCTGTCCCCGCCCGCCCGGGGACAGAGCCCAGAGCCGCCTTCCCACGGGCTCCCCTCTGATGTGGCCTCCGAAGGATGTGGTGACAATAAAAGTGCGGTGCCGGCGAGGTGCGAAGGCAGCCGAGGCGCTCGGTTTCCTGTTAGCACCAGCGCACCAAGCCCGGCTCTTCCCCGCGCCCGGAGCCAGCGCGCTCCCCGCACCGCCAGCTCCATTGACAGCTGTTTGCTAAAACAACACAGAGTGTGTGAACTCCCTCTAGGCCAAAAATAACTGCCGCCCCATTACCTCCGACTGTTTGTTTGTTTCCAGCTGTTTTCTGCCCTTCCCGCGGGAGGCACCGTGCCTGCCGGGGGCACGCAGGGCAGCGGGGTGGCACCCGCCGTGCCCGGGCGGAGCCCCCTCGCTCCCTGCTCCGGGGACATCTCGGTGCACGGCATTAAAAGCTGGAGCATCCGCTCGTGTCTCCGGGCTGGCTGGGTTTTCGCTCTGTGCTGTGTGATGGGGGCTCCCGGAGGTCCCCCCCGCAGGGACGGGGCAGCCGGGTCACAGCGAGATGTCCCCCAGCCCTGTCCCCTTGCCTCTACCAGATTTTGGGGACCCGGTGGGATTGTAGGCCCATAGCAAAGGGTTGTGGCTGCCTGTGGCTGCAGGCATCAGGGACTGGGACAGGGACAGCAAATGTCCCTGTAGGTGCTAAGCAGGGTCAGCAGAAGGAAGGGGCTTAGTGGACTTCCTTAGGGGCTTAGGAAGTGGGGCTGAGGTGGGAGCAAGAGCTCCTGGGGAGCTGGGAGTCCCCAGCCCCTTCACAGTCCTTCCTAACCCCACCTGCAGGATGGATTTTGCTTGGTTTTCTTGGGGAATCCACAAATAGGCATTTCAATTCTTACTCTTTCAATCAGATACTGGTGCTAAGAATGATGGTTTTTACTCCCAAAATCCTTGGAAACCTGTCTTGATTTTCAACCAGCTCTAAAGCAAAGTGAAAATCTTCCAAACTGGAAAAAAAATGCCCCCAATGCCTGAAGGGAGAAGAACTGCTCTAAAAAAGGAAAATCACATTTCCCACAGTGCCTGTGACAATATGTGTGCCCACATTGGGCAGTCAGAGCCCTTCCCCACAGATGTCCCTGGTGCTCTTTGCTCCTCTGCCCCTGCCAGCTCTCCCTTCTCAGGCTCTTCAGGAGCCCCAAACAGGTAGAAAGTTTTGACAATGTCCCTCCCTGCAGGGATGGAGGAGGACAATATGTCCCTGTACTGGGCACTGGTCAGGCTACACCTCAAGTCGAGGGTTCAGTTTTGGATTCTTATGACAGAAAGACTTTGAGGGGCTAGAGTGTGTCCAGAGAAGGGAAGGGAGCTGGGGAAGGGGCTGGAGCACCAGGAGCAGCTGAGGGAGTTGGCGGGCCTTAGCCTAGAGAAAAGGAGGGTCAGGGGGGACTCTTCTGCCTCTGACAATTGTGTCTATGGAACAGGTTTTGCTGGAACTTAAGAGCACATGTAGGTTGTGCCCTGTGTCCATCTCATGTAGCTGCTGTGGTGGGGAGGGATCTAGCAAAGTCCTCAGCATCACACTGAGGGCAGAACTGGGACATCCAGGAGTGCTGCTGAAACCCCTCACACTGCCAGTGCCCACAGCTGCCCCCAGGAGGGGTCACCTCCCATGCCTTTAGGAGGTGCAAAATGCAGCAGGACCATGGGATTGAGCACCTGACAGAGCACGAGATCCTGTGCAGATAATCCAGGGAGCACGCAGGGCAGTGAAACCCCATTTGTCACTCCCCAGCCATCACCAGAAAGTCCCTTAAATGGCCTTTTCCACAATGAAGAATAAGAAGTTGTGTCTGTCATGAAGGAGAAGGGAATATTTCGTAGGCTGGGTGAAATCAGAGCAAGTCACTCCCACGCAGGTCACTATCTCAGCCACTTCTGCATTACACCCGTCAGCTCTCGCCTCTGCAGCTGCTTTGCAGAACTTTACCTGATTAAAATTATCTCCATAGGGAGCCAGACCAGGGAATCCATTAAAAATGACTGTTTAAAATGTCCATCCAAGAGTCTCCAATTGCAGTGGACTTTGTGGGGAAGGGTCAGGTTCTTCACCCTGGGGAAGCACTTCTCACGGGTGAGCTGGGGGACATATCTATGTTTACCAAAATTTCTGCTGCTGTGAGGAAGATCTGGCCCTGTACGGGAAAAGGACAGCCTTACCTGAGCACTAGAGGGTCCCTCAGACTTCCAACCTTGAAACCATCGCACACAACCACTAGTGCACAAAAGTCTGTGTGATGTGCCTACAGAGACAAAGTAGAAAAGTCAATGAGGAAATGATGAGCTGAAAGAAACATTATCTGTGAGGTTGTGGACTGCTGCAAGCCACAAAATGTGGAGCAAAACCCTTTCTTTGGCAATAGCAGTAGATGTTCCAGTTGATTCACTTGGGCGGAAGCTGCCTTGGACTGTGCTGGTCATCCAGGACCTTTTATCTTCATTAGCTTTCCATGGACAAGACCAATAATGGGATTGAGGGGCACATAGAAATAGATATTTTCTTCCTGCTCAGGAAGATTTTGCAGTTTAGAGTTTGGGCTGTGCAGAATGAGACACCAGCTTGGGTGTTTTGTTTGTTGACCCTACTGGAATGCTTATGATTGTCATCAATGTGATTTCTAATTTCAGGAAGTTCTTTCCAATTTTTTCTCTCCCTTACTCACAAACATTATTGCCACCCAATAAGTTTCCCCGTATGTGACAGATGAGGACAGCTCCTCACGGCATGTGACAATTTCTCACCTTGTTTTGTAAACAGTCTCTCTGGTTCAGACTTGGCTGGTGTCCCTCTCTTCATCAGTCTGTTTGTAATGGGATGGTCATCCCATCTTTGTCCAATGAAAAGCCTCTTCCAGCCTTGATGTTTCACTAAATCTTTTGGCATCTCACTTCTACATTTCCCTGGGAAAGGAAAGGCTTTGGGGAGATCCAACCCCAGCCCACCCCTGTGAGGGGGCTCCAAGGCAGGGGAAGTGCAGGCTGTGGGTAATGCTTGCACAGCACATGGATGCTCAGGTAGGAATTCCATTTAAGCCTGCCAAGCCTCATGATTCTCATCCAACAGCTTTCCATGACTCATGTCCTCAGGAGACCCCAGGCCTGGCTTTCAGAGCTGGGTGTTACAGCTTCCCAGGACAGCAGGTTTGGCCTGGGGCCTGGCTTTTTGTACTGGGGTGCACGTGATGTCTCCAGGGGCTCAAGTGATGGCATTTTCCTTTCAGGCTTTGCAGAGTAGCAGGAGACGTTTATGGTGCTGTCTGACATAGGAGGTTCCTCATTTCCCATTTCTCCTCTGGGAAAATGTTCAGAGAACAAAAAATAATAAATTTTAGAAGAGACAGTAGTCTTTTTTTCTAGTTTTGAGAAGTTGCTTCTCTGTTTGTTACAGATAGTGGGGAAATAGATGTTCACTGTGTGGAAGAAACCACGTCTGGTGTGGTCTCAAGTCGATCATCTCCAAGGCCTCCAACAATTTGCATGGAGTGAGAGAGACTCTGGAAATAGGGCCCAGAAATGGGCTCAGCACAAATCCTGAGCCTGTTGTGCCCCTGAATGCTGGTCTGGCTCTCATGCTGTGGTGGACACATGTCCTGTGCCATTTCCTTTGGGCAGCAGGGAGCTCTGGGCTGTCTCTTCCTCTCCTGGAGCATAAACTTCCCCTTCCCTGTCTGATCAAGCGTCCCAGCTCCAGCCTGGTTGCGAAGTACTTATGGCTGGAAAAATACAGCTAAAATTAATTAGGTTTGAATAGAGGGGCTAAAGACACTGGGGAGCAGGAAATGCATGTGCTGGGCTTGTGTGTAGGGGCTCAGGACACTCCAGAGTGGCCCTTGTACCTTGGAAGGACCTGCAGCGGTGGCTGGCAGATGCCAGAACTGTGTCAGCTCTGCATGGCATTGAGCTCCCACCATGGACCCTACTCCCAGGAACCAGCCCCTGACAGATCTGTAGTTCATGAGGGTTCACTCACCTTCCTGGACACTTGGAAGTGTCTGGTGCTTCAGTCTGGGCTATTCACCCACAGCAGTAGCATGGAGAGGAATTTGTCTGATCCCTGATGTCCCTAACTGCTGATGGGAATCATTGTCCTCAGCTGGTGTCTCTCCCACAGATAAGGAAGGAGTCCCGAGGGCCAAATGCAGCTGAACACCAAACTCAGGGCAGTTCTGAGTCCTGTGCCCGGGGTCTGTGCTGTGTGTGGTGCAGTTGGGAAGCCGGGGAAATGGAGCGGAGAGCTGAGCTGGTGTGTCTGAACGCAGTCCCTGCTCCCCTCACGCTGCCAGGCTGCTCTTGTGAATGTAGTACGGGCAAAAAGAGGCAAATGTGTTATTTCTGACAGCACAAAGGCAGCCCCTCAGCAGCGCACTCGCTGGAGGAGCAGTGGGGCTCCACCAGGGCCCTGGCCCCCACACCCCCTGTGCCCCAGCAAACCTCCCTGCAGAGCTGGGGGCACCTTGTACCTTTGCCTTTTGCTCGTGGCAGAGTTTCAGTGTCGCAGCCATGGTGGGAATTCACACACGTTCCCGTGGCCTCATCCCCACCAGGAGGGACGGCACTGTGGCTCTCTCCAGTGCTGGTGCTGGTGCCATCCCTCAGCGTGGGACCTGGCATGGCAGGGACAGCTGGTCTGATGGAGCCAACCCCCATTTGGGAGTCTGAGCTCTGGCCATGCAGCAGGCTCGCTGCTCCTCTTTCCTTCTGTGCCTTTGCTGGTTCTGCTGTGATCCTGTGGCCGCTGTGTCTCTCACAGTGCCTGGGCAGTGGGACACAACGAGGTGACAAATCCCTGCACATCAGGACTGTTATTTATTTACTGCCACAGCCTCTTGGGACCCTGGTCGAGCCTCTGAGCTCTGCAGCCACTTCGCCTTTTTGTTTTCATCTTCTCACATTTTTCTAGACACTGTGTTTTCACATCTCCTGTTTGTTTTGAATGCTGGAGGGGACAGACACACCAGGGCAAATTCCCAGCCTGAACCACGCCGGGTGACACAGGGCCAGGGGTGTGAAGGTGCCTGCTGGGAGCGTGGTCACGTCCTAGCAGTGAAAGCAGCTGCCTGCAGCCACCCCACTGCTCGTGTGGTCACTGTGGCTGCGGCCCCCGGGGAGGGACACGGAGCCCCACGTGGGGGCTCATGGCCAGGGCCGGGCAAGGGAGGTGGGAGCAGCCCAGAGAGCTCATCCCAGCCAGGACCGTGGGATCCACCCTGCTCTTGGCATGATTCTGTTTGAAGTTTCCTCCCAGTGGCTCTGGGAGTGCCCAGTCCCTGCCGTTCAGTGCCAGCAGACCCAGCCAGATGGGGGTCGAGGCTGAGTGGTGCAGGGGACCCTTGACCCCAGCAAGCCCCAGTTCACAGGGTGGCTTTGGGCTGGACTGGGCAGAGCAGGAGCCCTGCAGGGGCAGCTGTGGGCGTTGCTGGCTGTGCTGCTGTGGGTGCCGGCTGGAAGCAGCCACTTGGGCAGGGATTCATGTGTTCTGACTAACTTCCCACGGGATTTGTCAGGCTCCGGTTCTGGGTGATGCTCAGACAAGCTGATAGTGCTCTAGGACCCACCAGCATCCTCTCCTTAGCCTTTATTTTAAAACAAGGAATTTCATGCCAACCTTAGCAGGTCCAGCACGTGGTTATCCTGCGTCTTGGAAGCAGTGCAGAGAGTCATCTGAGGTTCAGGCCTAAAATTTGAAGCCTTTTTGAGTACTTTGGGTAGTTGTCTGGCTTTGTCCTCTGCCTCCAAGGTCACTAAACCCGGGCTGGGTGTGCTGCAGGAGGGGATCTCACATCCCACCAGCTTCAGCCTCACGGTGGTCCCACCTCTCACAGCTGGCCTCTCTTTGATCACACTCAGGACCTCCTCCCTTTCCTTCCCACATCCTCTGCTGCCCTTTGGGAGCAGATCCTGTTTGTGGTGGACCCCTGAGGGCGGTTCCTTCTGTCCGGCTGCCGGTTTGTCAGATCCGGACGGTGTCATTTGGGGTTTTTGACCAATTCTTCATACTTCTGTGGTTTTGTTTCTGCTGTTGCTTCGTCTCAGGTGCCCTCCAGAGCAGCCCAGGGATTCACCAGGGTAAAGGCAGGCTGAGGATGTACTCACACATGCAGGAAGGGCAGGAGGGGCAGGAAGGGCAGGGAGCTGGGAGCAGTCATTGTCCTGGAGCACAGCACAGTGCCCAGAGCAGAGCTTTTGCCCCTAGGCTGGCAGAGACAGGCCCACATTCCCTGCCAGCTCTGCCTAGTGAGGAGCACAGGGACAGCAGGATGGGGACACACCACCCTCCATCTCTACCAGAGCCTCCAACAGGTACCAGCAGCCTCCTTGCCCATGGGGACATTGGCTTTCCTCTCCTGCCCCCAGAAAGCTCGAGGGAAGGCTTGGCTCTGTGGAGATGCCACCCCTGGCATCCTCCCTGAATGGGCTGAGCACTGGAGTAGCTGTTAGGTGGCTCTTGGGAGGATCTTCCATGGGGAATGCTGAGATGCTGTGGCCCTGGGGAGCAATGGAGTCTTTGGCAGTGTGTCCCTTTTGGGGTGCCTTGGTCTTGTGCTGGCTCTGAATAACCAAGAGCGAGGCTTGGGGGCTTCATCCTGTGAGACCACCAGACCAGCTCAGCTGGGAGCATTTGTGCCCCTTCACTTTCCCCCTGCTCTTGTGACACAAAGAGCAAAGCTGCCAGTTTGCCTGGAATGACCTCTGTGCCCTCCAAGCCTAACCCCTTCCTCGGAAAGACAAAAATCCCATTGCCTTGCACCTCCATCTGTTTAGCAAACAGTTTAACATAACAAGATTAGCATTTGAGGTCGGCTCTTCTGCTTTTACGTTTTTCCCCCGCCATTTGCAAAGAAAACAGCATTGGATTTGGGACAAAAGCTCGAAACCCCTCATTTGTAAGTAGCATAGCTTTGGAAACTGTTTTGTTCCAAAGTTATCTGGGGAAGGGCTTGTGAATCCTCTCCTAAAGCAAACAGGAGCTGGCCAAGGGGCTCAGCCCCAGGCAGTATGGAGCCCAGTGTGGGGCATCACACCCAGAGCTGGGGAAATTCCAGTGGGTTATTCCTCCCAAGGAAGTTTGTGAGCAGAGAAGGATGCGGTAGCAGGGAGGGGCTGCAGTGAGGTGGCTGAACAGGAGTGAATCAGAACATTCCCTGTTCCCCCACAGACACCCTCCAGTGATGTTCCAACACACACCTCCATCCTATTGGGAACACATGGGAAGTGCAGGCACATCCCTGATGGAAGAAGCCACTGAAGGAGAGGATCACAGAGTCATAGAACCACAGAATCATGGAACTGTTAAGGTTGGAAAAGATCTTTAAGATCATCAAGCCCAACCATGATCACCACCACTAAACCATGTCCTCATGTGCCAGGGATGCTGACTCCACCACTGTCCTGGGCAGCCTGCTTCAGGCCTTGACAACCCTTTCTGTGAAAAAAAAATCCTAATATCTAATCATGTGAGAGCAGTGGGCGGCAAAGCCAAAATAACCCGTGAGGGTACATAGGTGGATCTTTCAATGTGTGTGTTTACTTGTTTCTTAACCATCAGCACATCCCACCAGCAGCCCCTGCCATCGGGCTGGGCCTGCGCCCTGCTGTAGCCTGGCACTGCCCAGGGAGGTGACAGCCTAAAGAGTCCCGAGGGACTTGTCATCAGGGTTGGGGGAAAAGGTGAAGGGTTTGATTTTCATTCTCTGGGACCGTTTTCCCTTCCCTCGTCTCCTGCCCACCCCCTCCCTTTTCGCCACATTGTGCTGAGCTTGAATCGGGCCTTCACAAAGGGGATTAGGGGCTGGTTGCTGATAAATAGGAAAGCAGGTTGGAAGCGTGGGAACCAGCCAGGGCGCAGCACAGAGGGACATTCCTGCTCCGGAGGGCCGGGCAGGAGCAAAAGTCCGGGCTAACCCCGGGTCACCGGGGGGAACCCAGCGCCTGAGAAGATTTGTTCGGACACTGGCTTTTGTTGTGCACAGTTCCGTGTCAGCCCAGCGTGGCTCTCGCCCCTATTGATGGGAAGGAAAGCGCTATTGTCCAGCGCCCGAGGGCCCCCCCTTTCACTCGGCACTTTCGGGGTGACGTCAAGGCAGGACGTGGGAACCCGAGCAGCCAGCCCGGAGTGGTCCCAGCCCTGCTCCATGTCTGCTGAGGCAAGCAAGGATGCTCAAGGGGTTCCTGGGAGCTGAGCTCTGCTCTCCCTGTGCAAACCATCCCAGACAGGTGGGACAGATCCTCCAGCAGACAGCTGGGTGGGAACGTGGAGGGTGCTTTTCTTTATCTCAGCCCCAGTGTTATCAGAGAAATTTCCCAGAGGAAAGGGGTGAACCTGCCAAAAAATTCCTGCTGGGAAATGTCTGCTGGATTGAGAGCGTGACCGCCCAGCCCTGCAACTCCCAGGGGTGTCTGTGGTGTCTGCTTTTGCCCCACATCACACCTGCTGGTATGTTGAGCATCCCTCATCCTGATGCTTTTAATCTCCACCTGGAGACCCCAAGAGAGGCAGAAGAAGGGCCTGGGACTTGTCTGACCCTTGGTCCAGCTCCTGCTCTGGCCTCTTTTCAGGAAGAAGCCAGGCAGAGAATTTCCCCATGAGCACTGTGGGCTGGTGCAGTGAAGCTGCCTGGAGCAGCCAAATGAAGATCAGCTGCTTTGCATCTGGTGCTGAGGCTGGAGCAGCAACACGGAGCATCTGGGGACAGGCAGCATGCCAGGGAGGGAGCCTGCTGGGAAAATCCCTCCTTTTCCCCCTGTGACCTGACAGCAAGGAGCTGAAGGTGACCTTGAACCCTGCAACTGGTCCTGGCTGGGCTCTGCATGGTTCATCAACCCAGGCTCAAAAAAGGAGCAGAATACCAAGGCTGGGACTTGCTTCCAGCCCTTGCTCCTCCTCTGAAGCCCAATTCTGCTGTCAAAGGCTCCAGCATGGCTCTGGGATCCTCACAGGGTCAAAAAAGCTCAGAGGAGCTGAACCAAATGGTCTAAACAGCCATATCCACATGTATAAGGATGTGGACCAACAGACTTTGTGTCCAGCAGGGAGGCAAAGGGGGAGAGTGACAAATATTTGCTGCTGGCAGGTCCTGTGTCTGCATTCCACCACATCAGAAGGGAAAACAGAAGCCTCCCCTATGAGCTGTGATTACCCCAGAGAAATGAGGCAGCTCCAGGCACAGTGGGATTGTGGCTGCTTCACTGCTGAGGATGCACACTGCCTTTCCTGCGGAATCTGTGTGGGCAGCTGTGGAAATACTCATGGAGGTCACTTGGGAGCCTAGAAGCTGCAGGGGCAGCATGGCTCTGCTAGGGCTGGGCTGCAGCCAGGGTTTTTCTGAAAGACCTCTGAAAAAAGTAGGAATGGCTTCCAAGAAGCTGGATTTTCAACTGGTCTGGGTCCTTCCTGGTGGCTGGAAGAAGCGAGTCATCACTTGGCTGCATTTTTGAGTCCTTGACCAAAGTGGCTCCCTGGCCCTGCACATCTGAGTGCAGGGACCCACCGTGCTGCTGAGCACCTGACCCACGGCTTAGCCAGCACATGGCAAGCCAGGGTGTCCCTGGTGATCCTGGGAGAGTGCACGGATGGGCAAAAGGACAAGGATGAGGACAGAAATGAGGATAGGGATGAGGGTGAGGATGTGAGTTGGAATGGGAATGGGGACAAGGATGAGTCTTTTTGGCAGGGCCTGTTGCAACAGGACAAAGGGTGATGGTTTTCAACTGACAAGAGACATTTAGATTAGATATAAGGAAGTTTTTTACTTATTTTACTCTTATTTACTTTTTTACTCCCCCACGGAGGGTGGGGAGGCCCTGGCACAGGATGCGCAGAGCAGCTGTGGCTGCCCCTGGATCCCTGGCAGTGTCCAAGGCCAGGCTGGACAGGGCTTGGAGCAGCCTGGGATAGCGGAAGGTGTCCCTGCCCATGGCAGGAGGTGGGACTGGATGGGCTTTAAGGTCCCTTCCAAATCAAACCAATCTGGGATTGTGTGGTTCTATGATTTGAAAGCAGGCTGGATCTCAGGGGCTCTCTGGAATGCCTCACTGGGACTCATGGAGGTGCATGGGGCAAGCTCCTGGCACTTCCAACCATAACCATCCATGTATGGAACACGTCAGCCAGGACAGACAGCACAGGTGGGGCCTGCTCAGGCATGGACACCTCCCTCCTGAGGGGCTGGGTCAGCCCATGAGGACACTCCTGCTGGGGCTTCCCTTGTCCCAGCATCCCAACCCAGCCAACTGGTGGCAGCTCCATGTGCCAGGAGCTGTGGTGACTCTGCCCTCAGCCCTCCCTCAGTCCTGAGCCCGTCCTGGCCTGTGAGTGTCCCCATTCCCATGCCTCATCCCTTTAGCTCTCTGCAGAAGAGCTGGTTGCTGGTGTGAAATTTGGTGTCAGTTCCTGGCTGTTTGGGTGCAGTTCTGTGCTGCAGTAGTGCTGACGTGTCCTGATGCCACGTGTCCCTGTCCCAGGGCTGCGCTCACTGACAGCCCCATCACTGTTACCCAGAGCTGGGACATGCAGTGACACTGCCTGGCAGGAGCCCAGCCCAGGCCACGGCCCTTCTCTTTTTTGTTCTCCTTCTCTCCCAGCTATTTCCATTACCAGGCCATGCTCCCTTTGCAGTTCATTCCCACCAGGCAGGCACCTTGTTTCATGCTGCTCATAAGGATTCACTGCCCTTTGGCAGAGGTGCCCCTGTGCCCTGACACCCAGAGCTGTGTGGTGACAGTGTAGCCTTGCCACCCCTATACCAGAATCCACGGATAAACTGTGGCTGGCCCGTGGGTTGCAAGTTGTTTGCCAGGATGGTGATGAGCTTCCCTCCCTCCTGGGCTGGGGGCTTGGATGGTTCCTTTGGGAACCACTTTGCCACCCGCAGTCAGGAGCACCGGGACACACGGACACCCGCCCACACGGCCCCCCCATGACCCCGGCCCGGCGGGCTGGGTCTGTGTGGGCACAAATTCACAGAGACGAGCTGAGCTGGAGCCGACACGAGCCAGAGCGATGAGAGCCCGGCACCATCTGCTTCGAAGGGAGAACCAGCAGAAATCCGGTGCTTCCGTTTCTCTCCAGGCACCTGAGAGCAGCCAGATTTTGGGGGTGCTGAGCACTTAGGCAGTGACTGCAGAGGTGGCCGGTGCCCAGCGTCACGCCCCGGGCAGGACGGGCCGGGGCCGTTTGGCCGCGGCAGCGCCGGGCCGAAGGCGGTGCCGGGGCGGGGCGGCCGGAGGGGCCCGGTCGCACCTCGGCCGGAGATGAAAGAGCCGCGGGCCGGGAGATGAAAGAGCCGGCGGGGCCGCGGCGGACGAGCACGGAGGTGAGGGGAAGCCCCGGGAATTGTTTTTCCTCTCATCTCTGCCGCGCAGCAGGACAGCGGCAACCAGCGCCAGGCGTTCCCAGGGTCCCCTCCCGGCTCCGGGCCGAGCATCCATCAGGATGCTGCATGGAGGAAGGGAGGCTCTGGGGTGTCTGCTGAAAGAGAAGGGCTGCAGGTGGTATAATAATCTCTCCTTTAATAACTTTTATCATGGGGGGATAATAATATCTTCTCTGCCTGAGACAGAAGCTGCGGGAATCCTGGGGACAGTCGGAGTCATGAGCCGAGCAGGTGTCCCCTGGGCTGCTGACGATGCTCTGCTCCAGAGGCCCCTTTAACCTCCTGCACTGGAGCCGTGTCCCCAGAGGCTCCTGCAGGGCAGAGAGAGCAGAGGCTGGCACTGACAGACAGGCACCCTCGCCTTCCCCAGGAAGCCTCGGACTTGGAGGTTTGGACTTTGATGTGCCCTGGGCTTTGAAGCTGAGTCTCCATGACCAAATGGCAAACTGCTGCTCCCAAAACATTCTCCCCAAGGACCTGGTGAAATTTTTCATTTCTTTGTATCACTTTTGGATGCAAGAGCTTGTGCAAGGGCCTGGGCTCTTGCTTTGAGGCGTCTCAGCTGTGCAGATACCCATGAAATGGGGCTGAGCAGGAGCAGTTCCCATCCAGCTGCTACCTCCAGGGCAAACCCCAAGTCTGCTCACCCCAGCAGCTCAGGCAGAGCTCAGAGGGGTTTATCCTCCAGCCCCGGGCCCGTGTGTCCCAGAGTTCTGCCAGGCTGCAGGATTCCTGGTGGCCAGGGGCCCTGCCTGGCTATGGCCACGAGCAAAGGCAGTGAGGAACAGGGCACTGATCCCTGACATTGCAGGCAGGACCAGGCTTCAGGGGCCCACAGAGAGTTGGGTGAAGATGCTGATGGAGCCAGACAGGTCTCCAGCTTGGCTTCTGCATGACCCGGACTGCAGTGTGCTCATCCCTGCATGGACTGGCTTGAAAAATTGAGAGACTCTCTTGTTGCAGGCTAAACTGTTGTGTTTGCAATTTCATTGCCTCAGGGTGGTTTGGTTGGTCCTGGACCTCCTTGGTTGAGTTCAGGCAGACCTCAGGTAAGGAAGCAGAAAATCCAGAGCTGCCCTCTAAACCAGCGCTCTGTTTGTGTCTCCTCTCCTGTTTATTGCTGCTCTCCCGGCAGGTCCAGGGCTGTCAGCTGCCCTGGGGACCACCCTGTGCATGGCCCACGCTGGACCCACTGGACACCTGGAGCTGGGGAGAAGGTCTGGGCAGCTGGGCTGGGATGAAGATGCTGGACAAACCCTCCCAGCTTCTCTCTCACAGCTCCAGCAAGTCTGAGAGTGCTCTGCCTGTTCCTCCCTGGAAAACACCAACCCTTCCAGGACCCATGGGGTTCAGTTGGCACTGGGAAGCCTGGGGACAGTGGCCTGAGGGACAAGGGTCCCAACTCTGCTCTGTGCCTCCCCTCCGCACCAACTCTCACTCCTCTTGCCTTGTCCGCCCTGGATGCTGGGTAAGGATCTCTTCTCACCTTGCCCTAAGCCTCGCAGACGTGGCCCTGGCTCAGTTCCTGGCTCAAAGGTGCTTCTGAGACAGGGACAGGCAGCAGCGGCTCAGCCACGTGTTTGTCTCCATCACACGGACACATGTCAGGGTAGGGCAGGCTTTGCCCTCACTTCTCAAGCACCAAGGCACCTGTGTCAGGTGAGGAACTAAACCTGCCCCGGGTTTCCAGGACACTAGGAGTGAACCAAGAGCTTTTGAAACCAGCCCAGAATCATACTGGGACACAGCCTGCATGATTGTGCCTTTGCTTCCCTGTGAATTCCAGTCCTCTGACATGTTTAGATCAAACCTGATGACCCAAATCTGACTGCAGCAACTGAGAGGAGAAATGACCCTCTAAAAAGAGCAGCCCAAAGAGCCCCCGCATGTGCTCCGGGCCACCCCAGGCTGCTGCAGCCATGCACAGAGGAGCAGCCAGGCAGCACCAAAGTGATTCACCAGCTTTAATCCAATTATTTTGCAAAGCAGCGTGAGGCCAATGGCACCTCTGCAGGATCCACAGCAGCGGGACAGCTCTGCAGGCTCTGGAAACTGTCACTGACAGCCCGTGTGAAACAGCTCAGTGGGCTGGGGCCAATAAACGTGCGAGCGATGCAAAACCCACCTGCCTGTCTGCAACGGGACCTGCCGATGGAGCTGGGGCAGCAGACGGTCACCCCGTTGCTGGGAGTGGGCAGGCAGCTAGTTGGGAGACCTGAGAAAGCCTCCCAGCCCTTTGGGGCAGGCAGGTTGTGGGGTCAGGGAGGAAGCTGCCTACAGAGCTGACAAGGTGGAGGTAGGCATGGAAGGAAACAACAGAGAAGAGGGAAAGGACTCATCCCTCCTTCCTCCTGCCTCCTCATTAGAAGCATGGACCTAGTTGAGGTTCCAAGGCAACATATGAATCTGGAATTTGTGGGGTCTTGCAGGGATGTGTCCCCAGGTGTGGGGCTCCTCAAGCATTCAGAATCTGCTGTGGCCTTGGGCACCTCACAAGCCCACTGCCCCAAGTTGCCAAGGATATCCAGCCAAAAATGGGGCAGAACAGGTATTGTTAATGTGAAAAAAGCAGAAAAACCCTTTTCACTTCAAGACCTCTCCTCCGGCCCTTTCTTTATCTCAGCATTGAGCAGCTGTGATGCCCTAGGCAGGTCTTGTTTAACTAAAAACTTGAGTGAGGAGGCTGCTACCCCAACTGTTCCTCTTCTCAGAAGACGTCTGCCAACGTCTGGGGAAGGGAGTCCCAATCCCAGTCCCAGGTGATGCCTGTCCCATCCCTGCTGCTGCCATGTTTCCAAGGAGGCCAGAGCTGCTGTGCTCAGTGCTCATCTGGCCACTCTGGATGCTGAGCTGGGGCTCAGCTGTTGTGCAGATGTTTTTCCACGGCCCAGTGATGCTTTCCCAGTCTCACTTCCCACCTTTCAGGGTAGCCTGCAGGCGAGTGGGAGTTTCAGATATTGCAAAGCCTGACCTGCTTTGGTCAGTGGTGGGAGAAGAACCAGCTTGAGCCCTGAAACTGCTCAGGGGGAGCCTGGGGGAGCTGACTAGGGTCTGCCAGCCTGGGGACCCCTGTCCAGGAGACAGCTGGGGCAGTGTGCCCTGGTGGAGAAGGGCTCCCTGCAGCGCAAACCCCAGGGCAGGGAGTCTCCCTTGCAGCCCCACCTTCAGCCCCATGCACCCCTCTGCAAGGGAGGGACAGGCCAAGGGGACCTCAGGCACCGCGGGGCCTGGAAGAAGTATCCCTCACCCTGGGGACGGTCCTCCTGCTCCACCCCAGCGGGCTGCACCCCGCTGACCCGCACCCACAGGGCCCCGGGCACCCCCTGCCCCCGCCGGGCTGGCGGTCTGGGGGCCGGGGGGTGGGCTAGCCCCGGAGCCGCGGCTCAGTGCCGTGGGCTTGGGCTTTCCCCACTCCTGGGAACCAAGCGTCGGCTTTTGGTGGCAAACAGAGCGTCGCTTTCATGTAGAAAGGTTAGTACAGTATGTTAGCTCCTAGGGAGGGGATAACAGAGTCTGATTCTCACACCCCCGGGACTCCGAGGTGACAGCAGCACGGGAGAAGGGTATTTAACACCTTCGCCTTGGGAACCTTTTCCCCTCCCAGAGTCCTCCCGCCTTGCCAAGCGCAGGGAGGAGGAGAAGGGCGGTGCAACGCCTTTGTCCCCACTTCCCTCGCAGCCCGATCCCATCCCACTGGCACCTGCATCTTCGCAGCCGGCAGAAGAGCCTGGGAGACAGTCGGACAATAGTTCAGGATCTGGCTCCCTGTCACCAGCGCGTGGTGTCACAGTCTCCCCGGCTGTGGGTGCACAGGGAGGCTGTGGGTTGTGGTTCCCGGTGGGGATGGGGTCTCTGGGGGGCCATAGGGATGAGTCCCCTTGGCGTGTGTGCTGCCTAGGGGGTGGGTGCCCTCAGTCTGTGTCCCCACGGCTGTCACCTCCCTTGCCGCCTGGCAGCTGTGTCTGTACTGGGACTGGGGCTCACGGTGCCACCTGAGGCACCCTCAGTGGATCAGGATTCAGGGGCAGATACGTCCCACAAAGCCTGGACAGTGCAGCACAGCCCAGATGCTGCACAGGGACGACATAAAGACCCTGCTGCCTATCTTGCTTTTCCTAGAAAAGTCAGGATTTTTTCCTAAATCCAGCCTCCCTCCCCATACCGCTGCAGTGAAGGAGGAGGACAAGCCCTGTGAGCATGTGGCACCTGGGGACAGCCATGCATGTGGCTATGACCCCCTCCAGGGCTGTCAGCCATCCAGTCACATCCCATCGGGGGAACCAGATATAGGTTGGTGTTGCCATTTTCTTAGGGGGGAGCATCCCGTGAGGACAGGCACAACACCAGGGTGAGGGTTCCCAGGGGTGATTGCCAGCACAGTGACAGGAACCTCAGCCCTGGGGCCTCAATGGGCCGGCATGAAGCTCCCCCAGGAGCTGCTGCTGCTGCTTGTCTAACTGGCGGGGGGGTGTGTTGGGGGGGGGGGCAGAGCTGGATTAAACTCATGGTTGCTGTATGTATTGAGGGAGTTCAATTCAGACTGCCCATGCAGGAGCTGGAATGTTCTCAGAGCAGGAGAGACCAGTTCTGCCAAATTCCACCCCATGGGATGCCAAATTACAAGCGTCATTGCTTGGGCTGTCACTCCGCTCCGAGTCTCAGAGCAGACACCTTCCCACCACTTACTGATCTCAGAAATGGCACATTTTTGGAGTAATCCTTTCCTGGGTGATCCGGTTCTGATGCTGAGGTTGCCCATGGGAAACCAGCAGCTCCCCAGTCCCTAGCATTGCCTGTCCTTGGTGTGCTGCTCCCACTGGGCTGTGCTCAGGTGGGACAAGGGATGCTGCAGAGCAGTAGTTTAGTGCCACCATGTCCCCTCTATGAGGCTGGGTCAGACACCAGAGCATCAGGGGTGGGATATTTTGGCATCTGGTCTGTGCCTGCTAGAAACAAGGTGGTGAGGAACTGCTGCAATCAATGGCCAAAGTCAGTGTTTAATGATGTGGAGAGCTGTGCCAACTTGCTGTCATGAGACCCATCCTGGGCATCCAGGTGATCTTAGGGGGGTCTTCAAGCTGCTGTGCCCCAGACTGTTGCCTTACAGGGTTCCTCACTCCTGGAGCTGCCTGGCTTCACTGCTCAGCTCTTTTGTGCTATTTTCTTTTTCTTTCATTCTTTAAAATAGCAGGATGACAATTCCAGCCTCACTAGATTTTCTGACAGCATCTCTTGAAGGAGACGCTGTCTCCTGTCCCTGCAGGCTGGGCTGCTGCCCCAGCAGGTACAGGCACCTGAGCTCCAAAAGTGGGGAGTTCACAAGTGCCAGGGGTGGCACTGCCTGTGATGGACCTGTCTGCATGTCCCCTCCTCCAGCTGTTCCAGCCTGCATGCCTCCTCCAGAGTGGGAGGCAGCAATGGACCCATGCTGGCATGGACGGGTTGGAGAGGAACAGGTTGTCCCCTCTGGTGTGTGGTTCACATCATCCCTACGCCCAAGGAGCATCTTTTTGGGTCAACCTGCACCAGCCCACTCACACCGGAGGGATGATTTCCAGCTGGGATGGCCTGGGCCTGAGAAGCAGACATTCCCTCACTCGAGTGTGCTGAAATGTTTAATTAGAGTTTAACAGCAGCCTGGGAAAAAGATGTCTTGTCATATTTCTGGGCTGCATTTTGCTGTGGGGCCGTGGGCTCCGTACGCGGAGCTGGGGGAGACCTGCGGCACAAAGAGCCCTTTATGAGCCTCTCCCCGCACTCACCCCGACCCTGAACTTTCCCATCAGCTGCTGGCATGGTGCCCTCGCAGCGCCTGGGAGGCAGCTGGGGATGGGAGCGTGGCTCTTCTCTGTGCTTTGGGGTGGTGCTGCAGGAGGGGGGACACGGGGAGGTGTCTGCAGGAGAGGACATCCCTCTGTGCTCGGATGTCAGGATGAGCCCGAGATGCCCTGCTTTGGTGTCGCAGGCAGGCAATGTGCTGGCTGTGCATGTGGCAGGATGCCAGGGTTCAGCAGGATGGGACCTGAGGACACAGCGGTGCCTGTGAGGGTCCCTCATCCAGGTGCTTCTGAAGGTGATGCCTACATTGATCACAGATTTCACTTCACAGACCCCAGCAGAACTCAGACCTCAGTCCCATTCCTCCGCCCCCACAATGGGAAAGGAGGGGAAGATGCTCAGCCCTGCCCAGGTGGTGGAGGCAGCAAGGTGGCAGGACAGGATCCTCAGCCCTCTCCATCACCCCCTGGGCACTGGGAGGACCCTGGGGAACACAGCCACCATCCCAAGGAAGCTGGAGAGGAATGTGAGGAATGAAGCATACACCTTTCTTCCCCAACTTCACCCCCACAAATTGCCCATCAGCATTTTCCACTCGCAGGTATTTTTTCCTGCGGGGTGAAATTACAGTTCCGCCACCACTTGCCTGCCTACGTCCTGTCTGTCACAGAAAGGCCAAACCCAGGTGTGGCAGGGTCAGATCACTCCTGTCACCTGCCTCAGCTTTGCCTCCTCCACTTGGCCACTAAAACAATAGGCAGCAACTCCCTTGGGCCCAGCAAGAGCCTAAAAAAATGCCACATTTGTACATTATTGCCCCTTTTTACCTTTTTTGTGTGTGTGACACAAGCCTGTGATGCTGTAGATCACTCCCTGCACCCCCTGCTACTGTGGTGAGGAGCTGTGGAGGGGTTGGGCCTCCCATCGCACCACAGTGACCCCATGTGTCACCAACACGCTGGGGTCACGTTAACACATCTGGGAGGTGTCAGGCTGGGAACATGGGGAATAAGTGCTCGAGATTTCCTGGGGCAGCTCGAGATTTCACTCTGGCAGCAGCAGCTCTTCCTCTGCTAACAGGGTTTTCTTCTCACTGGTCCCAGCTAGCAGCCAGTGTGGCTTCTCTCTGAGACTCCTTTGAGGGAGCCTTTTGGAGAAGTTGTGTGTGAAGAGCTGGTGTTTTCCCTCGGGATGAGATGCAGATGGTTGATCTCAAAGGAGGTGGTGGTCCCTGTGAGCCCCTCTGTACTGGGAATGCTGCCTGAGCCCAGCTGTGCAGTGTCCTGCTCTGCTCACTGGGGGAAGAGCTGCACCCTCAGGGTACATTGAGCCCTTGCCTCGGTCAGGGACAGCCTCCCAGAAGTGCTTGGCGCCAGCCTGGTACTCACCAAAATCCCTGCTTTATCCACCCTTGCCCTACCAAAGGTTTCTCAGTAAATTTTGGGGAGCACATGGCCCATGGACCTTCACTTGTGGCATGTCCTACAGCCACACCCAGCCAGCTTTCATCCGGTGTAAATCCCACCCCACGAAGGGTTGTCCAGGGAGAAGGATGCTGGCACACCTGCCGTGAGACACTGGGCAAAGAAACCCACCACAGCACTGGGCTCCTCCTCCTCACCTGCCCATGGGCTGCCTGGGAGCAACCCCCTCCCCACTACCCAGGACTCCAGGGTGCCGGGAGTTCTCGGCTCAGGGATGTCCCCATCAGTGTGGCACACTCCATAACACCTCCCAAGCCCCAGCTTGTTCCCAGAGTCCTCCTTGGCCAAGCATGGGGTACTGCAGCCCTTTTGGACCCTGTCAGGGTGGGATCTGTCTTTTCTCTCTGGCTCCCTCCCTACACTCTTTCTGCCCAGGTGGTGACAGTTTTTGGAGCAGGCCCATGCTCACAGGGACCATCCCCAAAGCAAGAATTGGTGCCAGGCCAGGATAAATCAGCGGCCCATGTTCTGGGGACACCATCTGTCCTCAGCCTCAGCAGTGAAGGCTGGGCTGGGGAGCCAAACACCTTCTCCAGTGGCAGTGGCACAGCCAGACTGCTCATGGTGAGGATCGTGACAGTGGTTTTGATTTAAGAGTTTAAGATTCTGCTTCAAAATTAAACTATCCAGCCCTCCCAGCTGTGGGGAGCACAACCCCCTGGCACATCCCAACTGTTGCCACACAGCCAAGGGGATAGATCCAGCACCAGTGCCCATGGCCAGGGCAGGGACCAGCCTCTGCACTGTGCTGGAGCTGGTTTATCCACCTGGGCTTTCCCCATCCCACAGCCGAGGGTTTGCCTGCAGGGCTGTGCTGACCAGAGGGACAATGAGCATCCCACAGTGGGATCTGGGGAAGTGAGGAGGTGGCCAAGCTGGCAGCAGTGCCACTTCCCTGAAGGGCACCTGTCCAGGACACACGTCCCAGCAGCCTGGGCGAGCCCAGCCGGCAACTCTGCATGTTCTGCAGCCCTTTGGGGTGAGCTCAGCCTGGAGCTGAGCCCTGTCTGGGGATGAGCCCTGTCGGGGATGAGCTCACCCTGGGGATCATCCCACCCTAAGGCTGACCTCGGTTTGAGGATCAGCCCATCCTGGGGGTGAGCTTAGTTTGGAGATGAGCCCATCCTGGAGTAAACCCTGCCTGGAAGTGAGCCCAGCCTGGGGGCTAATCTCAAAATGTGGGTTAATCCAGGGCAAAACGGTTCTAATCCCATTATCAGGTCTAATCTCAGCCCAATGGCTGATCCCAGCCCGGATGCTGAGCCCAGCTGAGTTAAACCGGGGAGCTGAGCCCAGCTTGGGCGCTAAATGCAGCCCAGGCCAGCCTGGCTACTGACCCCCGCCAGCCCGAGCTGCTGTCCATCCCTGGGGGTGGGTGCCAGCCCAGCCCAGCCCAGCACACCAGGATTAGGCGTCCCCCATGCCGGGAAGGGGCACCGTGCCCCGAGCAGCGCAGCCGCATAATGCCCGGCTTGTTTGTGCTGGGAGCCTCCCGCCCCTCCTCCAGCGTTCCCAGCCTATTCTACCTTATGTGTAGGAACTGGTTTTTCTTCCTGGGCCATTGTTTCCGCTGGATTGGGTAGATTGCTCCAGGCCTCGCTCAGATTTCCTTTCTCACGCCGGTTTTTTTTGGTTTGGTTTTTTTTTTTTTTTTTTTTTTTTTTTTTTTTTTTGTTTTTTTTTTTTTTTTTGTTTTTTTTTTTTTTTCTATTCCCGTTTTCTGCCGCAGCTCCTACTCTCCCCCCCAGTTAAAGCAGCAGGCGCTGCCCACCGGGATGGGGGGCTCGCCTCCTCCCAGCTGTGCCCCCTTGCTCGCTGTCATTGCCCAGCACCAGGGGCTGGGCTCCAACACCGTGTTCCCACGCCGGGAGCCAGCGTGTCACTGCCCTGACCAACCTGCAGCTACACAAGAGCTGCTCGGGCTGGAGCGGCTCAAGTTCCCCTTTTCCTGCAGCTCTGGCCGCTAAATCAAGTTTATTTGCTTTAACAAATGGAAAGTGATGGGGCTGGTGCAGCCCCACAGCCTCTGCACAGGCTCCTGCAGAGCACCGGGTGAGTTGAGGGCTGCAGGCGTGACCCCAGGCCCTGAGCATCCCGCTCCCCTGGCACAGAACTAAAGTCCAGCTCGAGAAGGGACACCACACTTGGCTGCTGACCTGGGTGGTGGCCTGGTGAGAGTGTGGCAGGGCTGCTCTGCAGCTCCAAGGGTTAGCTGTGGTGGAGTGTTCCCGGCCTCAGAGCCGGGAGGCAAGGGGACCTGGCCTGCAGAGTTGCTTCCCAGCTCCTTCGCCACAGCACACCAGGAGCCAGGCAGGATGTCCCAGTGCCTTGGGTGATGCTGTCCTCTACCCGGAGGTCTGGCACCGTAACAGGGAAGGGCAGGTAGTGCTCCGATGTTATCTGGCTCCAGCTGGGGAAGGCAGTGTGTCCCCCGGGGGCCTCTGCATAGCAAACTTGGGTTCCCAGATAAAACTAGAAGCTGAAACATGAGCCCAACTTCCCCGGTTCTGCCTCTGCCCGCACACCCTCACCCCACTCAGCTGCAGTGCTGGCCTGGGGAACCAGCCCCGGGCAGCCCCAAGGAAGGCAGAGGAGAGGGCAGCAGGATGCTTGGGGACCAGATGGCCATGGAGGAGCAGAGCTGGGCAGCCACCTGGCCCAGGGCGGCCCTGCCCATTTGTACAGGGCTGAAAACTGCACTGGGGAAAAGCAGAGAGCTGAGGGCACAGCTTCCAGCCAGGCACAGCTCCGAGGGCTCAGCACAGGGCAGGGGAACAAGCCCCTGACATACATTATACAGCTGGTCCCATGACCTCAACCAGAGGGAGGACAGCTGCCAGGGAAAGCCAGAAGGAGCCAGAATAAGAGTGGCTGTTGCTTAATACACAATGAAGATAATTTCCTAAAGCTTGTCCAGCCCTGGGAGCAGAGGACAGGGCCCCCAGCGTGGCTGCATGTCCAGGGGAAGGTGCAGCAGGGAAGAGGCTTCATGGGCTGCCCTGGGGATTCCTGGGGCCTGACTCAGGCAGGAACCCAGCTCACAGCACACCAGGAAGCCCTCAGGGGAGGAAGAGCAGTGCTGGTGCCTGACTGTCAATGACCTGAGCATGGGGATCCTCTAGAAAGAGAAAAGCTTCGTCCCTTTGCAGTTTCCAGGGCTCTGACTCTCAAGGGCAGAAAATGTATCTCCATGACCTCTTCCATTTCTGGTGCCAAAACATGATGCTCCTGAAGGTCTGGGGTTGCTTGGTAGCCAGATTTTCACCTGCATTTTAGTTTTGAGATGAAAGCCTTTGGAATATGAGCTGGCAGGATGTGGACTCTCATTCTGTTTCCAGTGCTGGGCAATTCCAGAGCTTGACTTGGGGTTTTTTTTCCAGCCCTGAGGTTCATCGGCCTCTGGCATCCTCTAACCAAGAGCTGAGCTCTCACCTCCAGCTGGACAAAACTGTAGCTTGATAAAGAGGAGCAACAATGAGCTGCATTGCAGGGAGCTGGGCAAATTAACCCTTCTACTGTGGCACAGGCTCTAGAGCAGACTGGAGCAGGAGGTGGGTGTCCTGGAGCTGCATGGCCCAGGTTTGCACCCCCAGGAGGGGCTAACCCTCACCCCAGGGTTGGATATAAAGCACATTTACAAGGCAGGAAGGTGCTGGCATAGGGCTGGAGGAGCAGAGGCACTGCAGTCAGGAGAGTGGGAAGGGACAGCTCACACCCTGGCCCTGGCAGCTCCTGGCACAGAGCTCACCCTAAAGCCAAGTCTTCAGGGACACTGCATAACCTTGTTAGGAGGCAGTTATTACTGGTTTGCTTTGTTATTACACTTGCCGTGAGCCTGTCCCGGAGCAGCACCCATGTGCTGGGTGCTGTGTAAACAGGGCTCGCGGCTACGGTGAAGGTTGGGTCAAGGGTGCTGTGGCAGCTTCAGCTTTTTGGGGGGGTCAGCCCAGCTGGGAGGGAAGATGAGCAAGTGGGACTTGAAGTGGCTGAGAGGCAGCTGGAGGGATCCAAGGGGGGATGTGTGCGGTGGGAGGAGGGTTGAGCATAACTTTTTTTCCTCTGGGAAATTCAGCTTTGCATGTGGGTTTAGGTGTAATGTCGGGTGAGATTCTCATTACTGCAAAGGCCTTGAGGTATTGAAAAGGGCTTTTGTTGTCACGGACTACCCCCGGCAGTGACGGCAGCGGGATGGGGTTTGTGGTTGGGGACCGGCAGCATCTGCGCTCGAGGGAGCGCAAGTGCAGTGGGGGGAGAGAAAAGCAGAGGTCACACGGCTTGCTCCCATCTCTGCTGCATGCCAAGCCCACTCCGCAGCCTCCACGCCTTATCTAGGGATGTGCCTGTGCTTCCTCTCCTCTCTTCCCATCTCTGCCCTTCTCCTCTCTTCCCATCCCTGCCCTTCACCCCAGCCCACAAGTCACTTCTTTGCTCAGAGCAGCTGCAAACTGGGAGGTGGAAATTGAGAAAAGGGTGCCCTAACAAGAAGCGAGTGGGAGCTGAGGGGATCTGAAAGGGAGCCAGCAGAAGCTTGGGTGCATGGACAAGGAGGCAGTGGGAGCTGGGGTGCCCCAAGGTTGAGCCAGCAGGAGCTGGGGTACCCATGGAGCCTCTAGGACTCTGCCACCCTGACTCTCACTATCTCCCCAGTCAGAGGAGCTTCACTGATCTGCCTGTTTCAGCCATGGCTGATGCTCCCAGACAAGCAAGGCCCTTGTAGCTGTCAGGTGAGCCTTTCCCAGAGCTTATGCAAATGATACTAATTAAAGGCATTCTTATCTGTTCGATTTCCCACACCTTTTGCCTCGAGGGGGATAGAAAACTTCATGTTTTAACTCCATATTTCATGGCAGTCGGAAGGACTGCCTAGGGAAAATGTTGGGAAATGCAGCAGGTCACTCCTGATGAGAAGAATTGGCTTATGCAAGTGTTGAAACACTTTATTATGCATGAGAAACCTTCCAGAAACAGATGACTAATAGCAAAGCAGGAGCAGAGAAAGCAGTGGGAACGCAGTACCAGGCTGGCATGGGATCCATGTCATCTTACCAGCTTAGCAGGGTTGGGCTAGGTCAGCACTTGCCTAAGAGACCTCTCAGAGTACCTGGCTGGCAATGAGGGAAGTGATGTTAATGATTCAATAAACAGAGCCCTTCCCTCTTTGTGAACCAAACGGCCCCTGATGCCAGGATGCCACTGGCAGCCCTGTGTTTCCACTGGCAGCGTGTTACTGAGCTCAGATGGTCATAAAATCCCTGCTGCTGGATGTGCAGGCAGGTTTGGTGGAGGATGCCCAGGCTGCATTTCCATGTGGGAGCAGCACAGCCCAGCTCCCAGCCCTGGCAGGCAGGGTTGCCCTGCTGCTGTGGCCACTCAGGGCTGTTGTGTGCACCGGGAGCCTTTGCTCTCTGGAACCAGGCTGACACGCCTGGCATCTCCCCTGCTGCGGGGGGGCTTTGCTGGTACCGAAGGGCAGACACTGGACCATTGCAACAGAGCAGGAGCAGCAATGGGCACCTTTATGATTCCCAGGCACTGGTGATCAGAAGATCAGTGAGGAAAGCTCTTGGCATAAAGGGGAAGGGAAACGGCCCAGCCTGCTGCTCTCTGAAAATTCCCTTGGAGAGATGGCTGTCCCCAGCACTGCACCAAAAGGTGGCCTTTGCACCCACAGGGTGTGGAGATCTCCAGTGGGCTGAATTGCTGAGTTTCTGCTCTTTGTGCAAGCACTCGAAGGTGCTACAGGGCAGAGTACTGCTGGAGGAAGAGGAGAGTGTCTGAAGGTCAAAGCTGTGGGTGCAGCAAGGGCAGCTGAAGTCACTTGGGAAAAATGTGAGAAAATAGACACGTGGGCAGATGAGCATGGTCAGGTCCTGACCTCTGCTTCACATCTGCTGGGTCGTTACCTGGTTTTCTTTCACTGCCCTTCCCACCATCTCCCACCTTCCTGGGCACTCTGCTTTGGGTTGTAGGCAGGAGATGTGCAGAGGCAGATCCATAACTCCTGGGCTTGGAGGCAATGGAGGGCAGCCTGTGCTGAGCCCGGGCATCCTGCAATCTGGGGAGGTTTCAACTCTCGATAAGTCCCTGAAAGAAACTCCTGGATGCTCAAGAGCTGTGCTTTCACAACCAAAGTGAGAGTTGCAACCTCCATCCGGAGGAGTGGCCCTTTCACCAGGTGATATCCATCTTGGAGAGAGGGAGAAGGAGGAGAGGGTAGGCGGTGAGTAGGAAAAGAGATATCACTGCAGGTGGCTGTTGAGTAGTCCTGTGATACAGTGAGCAGAAGACGCCCAAGGAATTGTCCTGACATGAGCTGCCCTGAATTGCCCCAAAGAGTTCACACCGGGCACTGTTGTCCTTTACAGAAGGTTTGATACACTGGGGATTTCCCAAGCCAGGAGCTCTCCAGGCAGAGAGCTGTGTCTCACTGGTAAAACCCCTGCCAAGGATATCCCTTGGTGACGCTAGCCTGTGACATTTGTCAGCAGAGCAGGTGGAAGGAGGAGCGCTACAGCCCAGAGGCCGTTCCAGGGATGGCTGACTCCAGTCCTGTCTGAACTGCTCATCTTCCACGTGTTTTGGGTACCAGCCTATGTCCACCTGAGCTCATGCCGCCAGCTTTAGCCAAGCTCACACTGGCATCTGCAGCTCTTTTGGAGTCGCCAAAGGTTTGGCTCCTGTTATCTGCTGAACTTGAATTTTCTTTCAGTTTCTCAGCTCCATGGGTGGAGGTGCAGAAAGAGGATGGGATGCTGAGATGGCCCTGGAGCTCCAGGCTCAAGCATCCAGTCCCTCGAGTCCTGGGAGGTTTGTGCGTCACTGCTGCTGAAATCCCCAGCCGGGAGGGCTGGGAGAGGCAGGGATCATCCTAAACAAAAACAAAGCGCTGGCTGGGCTGCCAGCATTGCAAAAGGATGTTTCACCTGCCTTGTCCTCCTCGGTGGCACAGGCAGGGAGAGCCTCAGTACAGGGGGGCTCAGGCTGCTGGGGCTGGGGACAAGCACCTCGCTGAGCTCAGGGACCACAGATCAGCGCCGGTGACATCACCCCAGTCTCAGTCTAATGGCATGACTCCTTCTAATCCCCATGTCACGGCCTTGGTGGTGACAGCACAGAGCTGGCTGGGCTGCAGGGTCCCTATGGATGCTGGCCTGACGTCCTGGGGAGGAGCACCTGTGTGGGGTCGAGGGAGTGCCCCACACCGAGGTGTAGCGTCCTGGCCAGGATGCGCAGACAGGCACAGGGAGAAGGGACAAAAGTGGGGGACTGCAGTGGGGAATACGGCGTCATCAGAGATGAGCTGCACCTGTTCTTCATCCTTGCCATGGACGTGGCAGCAGAGCCTGGGGAGGCAGGAGAGGTATGAGAGTCGCGTCCTCTAGCCCAGGGAGCCTCAATTCCACAGCAGCTGCATCGCCCCTGCTGCCGAGGGGATCGGAGCTGGGACACGCTGGTCTGCTGCGCTCACGTGCGCTGAGCAGGGGCACCCGGCACTGCCCGGGCCGGGCTGATTCACACGGGGAGCCGGGGGCCGGGCTGCCGTGGGAAAGCGCGCCCGCCATGGCTCCCGAGCGCCGGGATTGCTTCAGCGGGGGTGCAGCCAAGATCCATTTCACAGAGGGTAGAGCAGATCTCGGCTGGGATTTACCAGTGACTAAGCATGTGCTGGCACGGGCTGCCCCAGCGTGAGAAAGGCAGGGCTGCTCCTCCTCCGAGATATGCCCGCTGCTGCCCTGCGACCCACTGCCTCGGGGACATGGGGCACCCCACTGCCTCGGGTCATCGGGCACCCCACTGCCTCGGGGACATCGGGCACCCCACTATTTCAGGGGTGTTGGGCACCCCGCTGTGTCACAGGGGCATCTGACACCCCACCACCTCAGGGACATCGGGCACCCCACTGCCCTCGGGGCATCAGGCACCCTGCTGTGCCACAGGGGCACCAGTGTCAGCGGACTGGGTGGCACTCAGAAGCCTGTGGGGGCTGCAACCCCCCAGTCCCCTCCCCCCAAGCTGGACTCTGCCCTTTCCTCACCCGTGTGGCCAGGCAGCGTGGCGTGAGCAGAGCCCCTCCATTCAGCCTACTCGGCACATCATCTCCAGGGCAGGACCAGGGTGTGGGCAGAAGCTGCCACCCCCACCCCAAGCCTGGCACAGGGGGTGGGGGGACCCCGAGATGTTGCAGAGAGGCCAAACCCTCCTCTGTGCGGTCATGGCCACTGCTCACAGCAGTTGCATCCCAGGCAGTGTTCCAAGGTGCCACCATCTCCTGCTGATTCACCTCATGAAGGTTTTTGGGGCCACAACTAATCCTGCCGTGAGGGATCTCTAGAAACCAAACTTTCCTGAGAAGGAACAACCACCCCTTCTCCAGCAGAGAGCCTCCCCACTTCCCTACCCTATATACAAAAGATCCACACAAAAAACTGCTCCACATCCCTAGGTAGTGACAAGAAGACACAGAAAGCTGTGAGGAGCCATGTCCCTGGGCAGGAGCCAAGCATCAAGCCTGGGGCCACCACTGGTCCCTGCAAAGCAGCCGTGCAGCCCAGCCTGTGGAGGTGGCAGCCTTCCCCACTCACTTCATCTCTTTTGGCTCATTTTGGCAAGGCATTAAAAAAATTAATTGCAATTTTTTATTGCAGCTAATTGGCGCTGCTGCTTAAGTGGCTTATCTGGCTCCTGAGCTCATCCTCTGTTTTTGGGAAGCTGAAGGTGGTGAAGGCCCAGAGGCTGGGGGGTGGCGTAGGGCACAGAGCCTCTTGGCAGCGCCCCACAGCCCCAGAGAGTGGGGAATGACAGCATACCCCTGTGCTGCCGGGCATCCCTGCCCAAGGATTGAACTGCCCCTAGTTCACAACAGTCAGGAATTTTAGAGAAGCAGAGAAATTCATGCAAGGTCACTCTGTGCACCCAAGCGGGACAAGAAGCCTGTGCCCAGCATGCTGGCACTGCTGCTCAAGAACCTGGTGGGCTGCAAGCTGCCAGGGCTGAGCATACTGGGGGATTTGGTGTGTGACAGAGGGCAGAGGAGCCCCTGCATGTCCATGCCAGCAGGGAAGGCAGAGGAGGAGGGTGCCCTTGGGCCCTGCTGCACCCTCCTGGCTGGCAGTTCAATGGACAGCTGGTTTTGGAGCTTCCTGGAAACCTCTGACTCTCCAGTGCTGCCACTGTGCCCAAGAGGTGTCATCCCCCCGCCTCCAGGCTCAACATCCCTCTCCAGCATGCAGCCCATTGTCACCGTCATGGGGAGTGGGACCAGCACATGTCCCCAGCAGCTGCCCGTCCCCTCTGCCTGCCTGCTGCAATCCCACAGATCCCTGTGAGGGTGTGGGTGCCTGTTGGGGGGTGGCATCATGGCTCTAGGTCCAGCCTGTGCCAGCTGGGATGTCCTCAGGCCTCAAAGGGACCATCCAACATGTCGTCAGGCTCTGCAGAAATTCAGATTCCCACAAATCACAGCATCATTCTGCTTCCCTGGGCTTTCAGCCAGATGCATTTCCCAGGTCCCTGGGTTTGAGGGTGAGATAGGGGAGGGCTTTGTCCTGCTCAGGGACATGTTCAGCCCTCCGTGGTATCAGTGCTCACATCTTGTCCCCAGTATGAGCAAGGAGCAGTGTGGGGCTCTGTCCCCAATTGCTCGAGGGATTGTTCCCTAATGCTGCTGTGCAAGTCAGAGGATTGCCACAAAATTCCTTTTTAAATGTGATGCAGTGGCTTCCATGTCATTTAGGTGCTTCCAAGATCACCCCTTGTCCATCTCTATCTGTCTGTCCATGCTTCTGCTCTGCAGGGCTGGAGCAGCAGGGCCTCAGAGACCTGAGCCCAGGTGTCCTTTCTGGCCAAAAGGATGGGGAGTGTGTGCTGGTTTTGTGGAGGCTGCCAGTGGGAATCACCTCCTGCTGCAAGGCAGAGCCAGGACATGGTGGCAAGCTCATTTTCAGACAAATCACCCTGCCCCATTCCTCCTGCAGGCAGCTGTGTGGGAGCAGGGCCATCGCTGCCCTGTGCCATGAACCCAGCACTGATCCAGCCCCAAACCAGCAGAGCGGCCACCAGCCTGCACCAGAGCCTGGCTGGGAGCTGGGCTGTCTGGTTTCAACAGGCTCTGGAGCAAAGGCCCTGGCAGGGAACTGACTTGCTCTGGTTGGTGAAGCTGCTCACCTCTCTCCCACCTTGCCTTGGGTGCAGCGTGCTGGGAATGCTCTGCCAGCAGAAAACAGCCCCTAAAAACAACCAGCTGGCAAAAGGTGTTGCAGCACATCCCAGCAACCAGCTCCTGGCCCAGGAGGGAGGGGAGAGGAGAGGGAAGGTGTCAGGGAGCCGGCTGCGATGCTCCTGGGAAGCTTTAGTGCTGCTCACTCCTGGCAAGTGTGTTTGGCTGCCAGCTACCCTGTGCTTAGCTCCAGGCACCACCCCTGGGTGCTCCTCAGCAGTGCGATTTGGGGAGCTCCTTGAGGTCCAGCACCTAGCACATGCAGGCACTCAGAGACCTGTCTGGGTACATTTTGGCAAACAAAAGGTGGCGTAGAAAGTGTGACTCGGTGTTCACAGTGCTGCAGCAGAGCCAAGCCAAGTGGAGCCAGACGAGAGCCCAGAGTGTTTTGGGGTCCACAGCCATCCTTCCCAGCCTCTGTCAGACAAGAGAGAACAAATCTTGAAGCCACGGCCCCGACTTTGGGTGTCTGCTTGATGTTTTAAGGCAGCCTCATTGCTGTTGTTTTCTGGCCAGGGAGC
Organism: Melanocharis versteri; assembly: GCA_013397845.1. Lineage (NCBI taxonomy): Eukaryota > Metazoa > Chordata > Aves > Passeriformes > Melanocharitidae > Melanocharis > Melanocharis versteri. Next base: position 220,532 of record VZTG01006295.1, read on the forward strand.
CAGGGTGGGCAGCAGTGCCAGCAACCTGGCTGGAGATGTGACTGAGCTCACACAGAGGGAGTACTTCTGGAGGGGGTTCTTGTGGCTGGTGCCCGTCCCTGCTCAGTGGGACAGGCCTTGCCCTGGTTTCCCCTGCTGTGGTGCGCGTGATAGGGGCTGCCCAACCTGTGTCAGTGGTGCCCAGCATGGGTTTGTGCTCTGGGCAGGCAGGAGGTGCCTGGGGAGCACAGTGCCCATCTCACTGACCTCCCCCTCTCTCTTCTCTCAGGTGTGCAATTGCAACAAATACGTGAAGGTCTCACGGGAGAGGATGAGGCAGCTGGTGGAGGGCAGCAGACGAGCGACAGGAGAGCACAGTGCAGGTGAGTGGGTGGGCGCTCATGGTTGGGCATGATCCCCCTTCCTGTGCCCTTCCCTGGGACTCACTGCCGTGGACAGAGTGTGACCATCCCCCTGGGCCTTCGGGTTTCTCAGAGGGGGATTGGGGTGCCCCGCCACGGAGTGCAGACCCACAGAGTTCTTTCCAGTCCGGTTTATGTCTCTGCCCTGGCTGCCGTGTCCTGCCCTGCAAGGCACAGGGTCATGCATGGGATTGCCCAGCCCAGGGGGTTGGTGGCATGCCAGCAGTAGCTCACGTGACAGCCTGAGGCCATCATCACCTGAACGTGAAAAACTTAGCTTAGGTGGTGAAATGCCTCCTGGCTGGGGCTGCCCACAGTGCCTTCCTCACCTGCCCAGGGCCTCTTGAATTAGGTCAGGCTGCAGGGAGGTGAGTCAGTGCCGCCTGCCCGGCCAGGCTCCAGCGGGCTCGGGGGAGGGAGGGCTCCTCCGTGCCGTGCCCCGAGCTGCGTTGACACACACACACTCCTTCCCACAGAGAGGCACATTTTGGTGGCAAACGACACCCATCGCAGGCACACTGGAATGGGAACGTGCCCCTGTTGCTGCTGCAACGCAGCCCGGGCTCTGCCCCAAGCCCTTCTGTGCATCACTTCCCCGTCCTTTGACAGCAGGGAGCAGAGGGAAGTGGCGGCTGCCGGGCGCTCCTGGCCGGCTGTGGCTTTGCTGGGAGCTGCACGTGTGGCTCTGGGGATGAGGAACGTGGTGGGGCGGCTTTTCCCATGGTGCCGGCAGCCTGGGAGTGCTGTGCTTCCCCAGAGGCCAGGACATCCTCCCCAGCGGTTTCTCTGATGAGGGCACTCTCTGCGTGTGTACCCAGCGACCAGCCGGGCCAGTTCAGCCAGTTTCAGAGTATGGGAAATAGAAATGCTGTGGTTTGTGTTCAGAGTGAGCCATTTCCCCTTCCCCCTTCGGGATGAGGTTGATGGAGCTGGGAGGGTCTCACACAGCACTGTGGCTCCTCCACACAGACTCTTCAAGGACCACTTTGCCCTACCCTTTACACCCCATCTGCAACACCCCGTGTCCCCGTTGGGCCATGCAGTCTCTCTTCCTGGGTCCCCCATGTCCCTTTTGGGGGGGGGGGGGGCGGTTCAGGGGGAAGGAGCAGATGGGACCCCTGTGCTGGCCATGTCACTCATGACCTTGTCGGGGACCACCCTCCAATGGGGAACATCCTCTGCCCTGGAGCAGGCAGAGGCAGAGGCCAAAGGTGCCGCGGCATCTCCAGAGGGTTAGTGGAGAAATAGAAGCCGTGATTCTAGGACAGGTGGGCACAGCAGGGCACCGGCACCCACCCAAAGTGAAAACCCCTGGGGACTTGCCATCAGGGTCCCCTGTGACGTGGGGCTCTGGCCGTCCTGGGGTTTCCATTTCGATTTGGATTTTGCTAGGAGCTGTGGGGATTGCAAGCATTAGTGTGAGCTTGACTAGGTTGTCCCCAAAATGTTCCACTTTGGGTCAGGTTTTGGGGAAGACAAACAGGAAGGGTGTGCTGACAGTGTCCTGCCTTCGCTTGGTGGGGACAATGGTGGCATTGGGAAAGGCTGGGCAGCCACAGAAGTGGGTCCCTAAGGAAAATCTCACCTGTTCCCTGATTTCCTTTACATTTCCTGCTGAAGGGATTGGTGGCAGGACCTACTCTGCCCTTGTCATGGCCCAACACATGGCATGGGGTGTTCAGCACCCACAGCCCCACACCAGGACTGTCCCCTGTCCCATGACTCCAGCCCAGGCCATGTCGTCCCTGTCACGCCCCTGTGCATGGTCCAGACCATGGCCAGCTGCTGCTGCTTAGCAAGAAAATACCTTTTCCCTGCTCCTGCTTCCAGGCAAGGAGGGAGCCTCCTCCCAGGGGGTCTTCACCTCTCCAGGGAGGAGCTGGTGGGTGCTGGGGCAGATGGGGGATGGGGACAGATCCTTCAGGACCACCCCTCAACACAAGTCTGCATCTGGCCCAGGTGCTCCCAAGTCCTGGGGTACAGCTGCAGTGAGCCACATGCCAGTGCTGCTCCATTTGGCTTCTGGATTTTTATAGCAGGGCTTCCAAGTGATGGAAGGCCAATTATTCATCTTGTAATAGCTCGCTTCTACTTGGACCTAGGACTTTCACAGGTTTTAGGGAACATACTCCTTGATACAGCCACATTTTCCCTGCATGAGGGCTTTGACAGAAGTGCTGCAAATAGTTTCAAGCCCGGACAGCTTTGTCCTGTGATGCCTTTTTGCCAGTAGGATGCTCCGAGCAGCTCAGGTGCCTGAAGCAGACTGAGGCTGGGGCAGAGAGAGGAGTAGGGCTGTGAGTCACCACGGGGCACACCCTCGCTGGAGGTAGTGACAGATTGTGGCTCTCGAGTGACCCAGGGGAATGGGCTGTGTCACAGGCTCTCCTCTGGCCAGGGGAGCTCTTGCTTAGTCAGTGCAGTAAAAACAGCTGGCACGGGGCCCCAGAGCTCGGTGGGTGCTCTGCCAGATGAAATCTGGTCTCTGGGAAAGGCGAGGATGTAGCACATTCCATCGGGTTGGGAGTTGCCAAACAGAGGAGGCGAATTTAATTGTAAAATCCCCCCTCACCATCTAAAATGTGCTGCAGAAGATGAAAACAATGGATCCTGCTACCCTTGGGTTCTGTGGTGCTGACCAGGCACAGTGGAGCCTCCACTCCCGTGCTGGGTGGGCACCCTCCCTGACCAGCTGCCAGCACTGGGTCTCTGGACACAAGTACAGGACAAGTCCTGAATGGCCCCAGTGGTGGCTGGAGGAGCAGCCGGGGTGTCCCTGCACTGGGTGGCAGGATGGCATCGGGCAGCTCGGGCAACCACCTTGCCCCTGCCAGCCTGAGCAGTGACTTGAGGCTTCTTTCCCTTCTCAGCCCTCGGCTTCGCCCCGAGACTGGGGAAAAGCCGGCAGAGGCAGCTCAAGGCAGGCGGGAGGAAGAGCTGCAGACCACGGTGTGGGGAAGGCTGGCCGGCGGCTCCAAGCTGGGGTGGCAGCAGGACAGTCCCTCCTCTACAAGCCACCACACTGGGGTAGCTGAGGGCGTGGGCTGGTGGGACCCGCTCCCCCTAGCCAGGAGCTCTGGTGGGCGGCGGGAAGAGCCCCCCGCATGCCCAAAGCCGTGCGGCTGGAGGCTTCCCTGATCTACAGTATTTGGCTTTGCTGTGAGCATCACACTTGTTGCCATGTGGGAAAGGTGTGAGATAGATCCCTGTGCTGTTACAGGAGTGTTCTTGCACCCGTGGATCCTCACTGCCTTGTACCAGACTCAATTTGTGGGGCCAAGGCACCCCAATTGTCTTAGGCTGCTCTGAACGCTTCTGCATGGAAGGGGATGGGTTCCTGAGGGGTTGCACCCCTGAATCCAGGGGATCCCCTGCCCCTTTCAGCAGCCCCTTTCAGCAACCCCATGCATTTAAGCTCTCTCTTCTCCAGGGTGCAACAGAATAACGGGGGCATCCTCACATGCCCAAGCGGGGCAGGGATGGGAGCGGGGGCTGCAGTGGCGAGACCAGCCAGAAACACCGCCCAGGCTCAGCTGGAGCGTGCTCTGCCAACTTTCCCTCTTCAGCGGAATTTCACTTGCTCATATGGAAAAGCACGGCAGGGCTGGGAGCCGGTGACATTGTTGTGTCTGCCGGTTTGCAGAGCTCTGCTGCTCCTGCTGACAGGGGCGCTGCGCCCAGCGTGCCCCGGGAAGGAGCTGGGGGCCATTCAGAGCTGGGGACCATGGCATGCTGCTGCCCAGCACTGAGTGCAGGGGCTGGCAGGGTTCTCTTCACAGCGGCACGGGGAGATGAGAGCAGCTGGAGCTGCCTCTTGCTTGAGCTTATCCTCCCTCCTCCACCCTGGGAACATCTTAAGATCATGGCCAGGCTGCTGCAGCCCAGGTTGCACAATCCCGGGTCCTTTGTCCTTTGCTTATCTGCCTTATCGAGGAGGAAAAGATAACCAGGCATCTTCAGTGCCCTGCAATCAGCACATTTCTGAGGCTCGTAACTCCTCTTATCAGGCTGATCTCTCACCGCGGCCGAGGTTTCCCATGCACCTTTGTACTCCAAGAATGCTCCCAGGTCTGTGTTCAGCCTTGTGCAAAGCCTCGTCAGAGCTGTGAGCTTTCTCCCAAACGCCCCAGCCCTGGCCGCGGCCGAGCCCCGCAGGCCGTTGTGATGGCTCTGGCTGTGGCGGGTGCAGGGCTCGGGGCTGGCACAGGGCTGCCAGACCCGCAGCCTCTCCAGAGGCAGCAGGAGCTGACAGGTCCTTGCCTGAGCCAGCCAGGACAGGCACCCGGCTCCCTGCCCCAAGGCCTTGGTTCAGGCTGGGGTGACACAGAGGGACCTGGGCTAGAAACAGGGCCCGTGGGGCAGGATTTTGGGCAGAAGTACCTGGCTCCCCTGGGAAGTTGTTGGCTACCACCCCGACACTGAAACACTGGGGTGCCCAGGGCTCACACAGTGGGGACAGGTTGTTCCCAGCCAAATCAGGGGCTGTGTGGGCTGGGAAAGGGGAATGGGCACGGGTTCAAAGGAGGTTTGCCCCGATCCTGCTCTGTCCCAGCTTCCCAAGCCCTGATGTGCCCCCCTGTCCTGCCATGGAAGTCCCAGCGCTGTGCCAGTGCTGTCCCAGTAATGTTGACCCAACACTCCAGCACTGCAGCTGACAGAATAGGCTGGAGGGACTACAGGTCACCGGTGTCACCATCACGATGGCCTTTCAATGTGACCCCCACTAAGAGCCCCTCTGTGTGGGGGAATGTGCATCCCCCTGCCCACAGCAGGCAGCTCATGTCCTATCCCATGTCCATCCCACTGGGCTCTGCCCCATGTCCATGAGCAGGACCTTGCAATGGGGCACATGGAGCTGCAGCTCCTGTCTCGTCCCTATCTTGGGACAAGTTACTTTGCCCCCACAGCCTCCCTGTGGCAATAGTTCAGGGTTTATGTGGGACTACCAGAGTGATCCCTGTGGCTGTGGGTCCCGGATGCTGCCATGTGCCCCCAGGTGAAGGGACTGTTGGTCCCTTGGACTGCCCAGAGCCCATGCAGTGCCCAGGGTGTGGGATGGGCCTCTGGCATGGGTCTGCCCCACTGTCTTGGTGCTGGTGACTGGGGGCTGAAGGAAGGGGATCCAATCCAGGCTGGGGAGCTCCTGCTGCACCCGCCTTGTGGAGCATGGGGCCACCCAGCCCTGGGGCACACAGCAGGGGCTTGAGCACAAAGTGGGGCTGCTGCAGAGGTGACAAGTGTGTGCAGAGGTGAGATCCCACCACTGAGAGTGGCCCTGCTCAGCTCAGGGAAGAACCTGATGCAGAAATAAGCAGAATGGGGGACCTGCAGCATCCCCTCTCCCTTGGACATGGCAGGATTTACTGGCGGTGAGACATCATGGTGGGAACAGCAGCAGTTTTTGCTGTTCCCATGGGATTAATTCCCACAGGCGAGCAGGGGTGGGCAGGAGCTGGTGATGTGAGTGGGCAGCACATGCAAGGCTAGGAGGAGATGGCTCTTGTGCTGAGTGCTGCCCAGTTGGGGACAGTGGTGGGGGACGACTGTTGCTGCCCCTGGAGCTCTGCAGCACTCACGTGGGGATGCTCAGCCTTGGGGGGCTGGGGGCTGCAGGGCTCTGTCATCCCCAGGGTGACCCAGCCAAGAGGGGGAGAGGTGAGCGAGAGGCGAAGGGCTTTTTATTTTCAAGATGTTTTATAATGGGATTATTAGTTCCCAAGAAGTGTTTCAAATCGATTTGGTAAGGAATCGCTTTCCTTTTCTCCTCCGTGGGGATGCGGTGGGAATCCAGCCTTTGGTGTGAACCTCGCAGAGCTTGGGAAGCCACAGATCTGACAAGCTCCCGGCACACTGGAAGGACACGCTGGGCTTCCCGCGGCCCCATACACCCTACACATGCCTTTTGCTCCATCTCTGGTGTAACTCCGGGGTGTGCAGCATCCAGGCAAGCTGGGCTGCAGTCCCAAGGGAGCTGTGGCTCCACTGGGGAGGCCTCTGCCTGTCTGAAAGGGGAGAAAAAAAACCTTCTTCAACCCCCACCTCCTTTTTTCTGGGAAACCCCTCTTTTTCTGGGGGATCCAGCCTTTCCCAGCTCAGTTTTCCCGCGTTCCCGGCTGGCATCCTGTGCCTAGCGCCTGGTGGCCCTTTCACCGTGTCGGTGAGGGGAGCGCAGGCATCTTCAAAAGCCCTGGGAAGAATTTGGTGGGAGGGGGAGAAGGGGTTTTACAAGCTCCCATTCAGAAATGGTCACTTTGAAGTGATGTAGCATTTTCAACCCTTTGAAGAACCACAATTAGGAGGGGGCTGGTGCAAGCAAAGGCAAAACTACAGGGTGACCATCACGGCCTTTCTCTCCCCAGGCTTTTAAGGGATGAACTTTCCCTCCCTGCATGCCTTTTTCCCACGAGCCCAGGGGGGTGGGATTGGGATGTTTGGGGGAGCTGGAGGTTTCCCACCTCCCCGTGCAGGGAAGGAGGGGTCTGCCATTGGCGTTGCCCACCAGCAGGAGGACAGTGGAGGGAGCATGTTGGAAGAGAGAGCAAGTTACTCAGGATCCCTGCAGGCACACAGAATGTCAATGCCCTGTCAGTGTCCTGCTGCCATGTTCTGGCCAGGGAATTTTTAGGCTCCATGGTGGGGAAAGCTGTTGGCCATGGGTGCTGGGCGCTGGCACTGTCATTTCCATTGCATTGGATCTAAAAGTCCCACCCAAGGCCAATGTCCCTCCCTTCAGGCTCAAGAGCAGGGAAGATGGGAGAAAAAAGGGTGCCCAGGCTGAGGCCACCCCATGCCACCAAACACAGGAGTGGCACAGGGCAGAGGAGGTGGGAACAGGGTGAGGACAGAGCCCCTGCTCCTGCCATGGGGATCTGCCACCCGCTGGCTGGCTTTATCCTGGAGGAACCCCGGGGTAATGGACTCCTCCTCACATCCCTGCTCTGGGTGGCTCAGGAATCTCCCAAGAGCAGCCTGGGTGCTTCACCACTTGCCAGAAATTTGAGAAAATGGGAAATTGAGGTCACTGTTTTCCCTTTAAGGATAGATGCCAGTGTCCAAAGCAGATGCAGGGGATGAAGGAAAGACCCATCCATGAGTGGGGCCATGGGGCACTTGCCCAGGGCACAGCCCTGGTGAACCCGACTCGTGCCCAGTGTCGCAGATGGGGCTTGGGGCTGCTTCCCCCTGTGCTGTGGCAGCAAACCCCAAACCAGTGCTGCTGCTGGGCAGTGTGGTGGTGAAGGGCTGACCTGCAAATCCCCCCTGAGAACATCTCCAGTGACAGCCATGACCTTGAGTGTGGCTATTTGTGTGCTGGGAACTGGGGGTGACCATGCCCCACCAGCTCAGGCTGGTCATCTTCCCTGGGGAGGTGTGGAAGGTCTTAAGGGTGTCTGGGGAACCCCCCCGAACCCGGGGCTGGTGTGAGCTAAGCCTTCCACACCTCCCCCGGGCTGTGGCTCTTTCTGTTCATGCCATGGGGAGGCCCAGACCCCGCTGCATAGCTGGGGGGTGACTGCCAGGACAGGGTGGCTCTGCCAGGATGGGGTGGCCATTTCAGGGCTGTCCCCAGCCGTGGGTTCCCCCACGATAATCCCCAGCATGTCCCAGCTCCTGACAGCTCTGGGATGCAGGGAGGGGCTAGCTGGCAATGCTGGTGTCCTCCTCGGTCCCAGCTAGCTCCTGACAGAGTCCCTGTGATCCCGAAAAGGCTCGGACGGACACCCCAGAAAGTGCCGCTGGAGCGATGCAGGATGCCTTTTGTCGTCTTAATTGGTGCCTGGGCAGGACAGACCCCCCTGCCAAAACTGAGTCATCCCGCAGCAATAACTGAAGCCTGTTCCCGGCTGCCAGGCTCCCTGATGGATGGGAGACAGCTCGGCCCTCGGCTTCCGCTGCCCGGATCCGGTGACCCGCCGTGCCCCCGCTGCAGGCGGGAGAGCCTTCACCGGGTGCCGAAACTGCCGGGTTGGGGCACTCGGTGTGCGATGGCAGCGGTCCCCCGCCCCGGGGGACTGGGCTGCGGGGACAGCTCAGGGGACACGGCCCCGCGTCAGTGTGCCCCTTGCCCAGGGCGTGTGGTGGGAGGTGGGGGGTCACACACTGGAGATGGGGCTACGCACAGCCCAAAGCCCCGTGTCCGCGGGCAAGTCGGGGGAGTCGTGGGTGCCATTAGCAGCTGATCACGGTGGTGGTTTAATTAAAGCAGCAGTAAGGGCTTCCCTGCTGTTTGTTTGCCGCATAACGCAGCCGGGGGTGGGGGCACCGCCCAGCTCCGAGAGCAGCCTGGCCTGACCTGTGACAGGGAGGCAAAACCCCGCACCCAGAACAGCAGCAGCGCTGGTGCCGGTACCCGGGCTGGAACAGACCCCAAGACGCGGCGGAGGAACTGCAGGAGGTGCCAGGTGGCTGCACAGGTGCCACGCTTAGGGCAGGCAGCTGCTGGATGCTGGTGACCAACCACGTTCTCCCAAATTCAGGGAATGCTCCTCCCTGGGATGCAGGGCAGAGCCGGGACCCCTGCAGGGATGACAGGCCCCTCACAGGGGTCGCTCACGTGGTTGAGCACAGATCCCGCTCATCACACCAGTGACTGATGGTTTATCTGCTGTCTCCCGTCTCCACAGGCTGCCCGGGGAGCCAGAGCTGCGATGTCACCGTGCCAGTCTGTGACACAGCCCAGCCTGGCTGCGCCGCACACGGCGAGCAGGCGGAGGGGGCGGAGCAGTGCGGGGCAGCCGCGGTGTTGGCAGGGGACGCGGTCCTGCAGGTCGCTGCCATCCCCCCCGGGGTGCTGGACAGAGCCGAGCTTACCGACTTCTACTGCTGCACCCGTTGTGGGAAAGTGTTTTGGGAAGGGTCCCATTTTGGACGCGTGGTCTCCCAGTTTCAGGATGTTCTTGTGGCCTCTGGGGACACACAGAGCATCTATGAGCTGAGCTGAGCTGAGCTGAGCTGAGCTGAGGGGAAGCGCGGGGGCTCCACAGGGGAATGGGGACTGCCTGGGGAACCTCACCAGATTTTGGGCCTTGGGTTTCCAGAGAGAGGCTGGAAGTGGCAAGGGGGGAGCTCTCATTTTGGGATCCACCACGGAGAGCACTGTCACAGGTGCACCAGTGGTTTGCAACAGCCCAAAAATACATGGCCTCCATGAGATCATTAAAGCAGAGGTGGAATGGAAGAATGGACCCTTTGATTTATTTCTGCCCCTCTCCAAGCTATGCATGGCAAGACAGTGGCAGAGCTCTGTTAACCAAAACCACCATCCCAGCAGTGCCAACCCCATCACACCCACTCGCCCCAGTGCCCCTCTGCCTGGTCACTCATGGGGAGCAGGAGCTGCATCCCCAACAGCAGCACAGGGCAGAGAGCATCCTGGGCACGCCCAGCCTGTGGGACATGTGCCACGCCTCAACCCATCCCAGCATCTTGCTCACCCTGACCCTGCACTCCCAGCACTCCTTGGAGGCAACTGGTAGGCGCAAGGGTGGGGGTCTGGGGGGGCTGAGCATTGCTGGGCTCAAGGAAATCTCTGGGTGCACCACGATGCCCACTGGCACCTACACCCCCTGTGCTGGGGCCTGGGATGCCCCAGCAGGGCCAGGATGGTCCTGGGGGGGTCCCACTGCTGCCAAAGCTGCCAGCCTCCTCCTCCCCTGGGGAGGTGCATCAGGACAGCCCTGTGCCCAGGCTCTGAGCAGGGTGCACAGAAGAGGCAGTGACGTGTGTGGGCCCACTAATACCATGAACTGGCATCACTGGTGGGACTGGCCAGCATCTAGAGGAGGCTGCATGGGGATCCTAGGCCAGGTCCTGCAGCTTCAGGGGGCTGCTATCCAGTGCCTCCCGATCCATGGCCAGGCTCACACCATTCCATCCTGAGCAGGGGAGCATCTGCAGAATTCCTCCTCTAATCTGGTTTAACTGCCAGGTCCTGCTGTTATTGTTGAGAGGGCTTGAGGAGCTCTTGGCTGAGGTGTGACATTTATGGGCCAGCAAAGCACCTGCCCAGGCAGTCCATGCTGCAGTGCAGGACTCATTTTTCCTCTTCCAAAGCTCCTGGCCACACGGTGCCAGGGGCTCCTTCCTCCCAGGGACATCTCACCCTCTGGCTCAATGCTTTAATAAAAGAAAAAAACATTTTTCCACTTTAAACATCCCTCTTTTCCATAAGAACATAATATTAATGCCTGAGCATTAATTGGTACAATTGACCCTAAAAGGCAACCATCCTCACGCTGCCAGTACTGGGCACTGAGCAGCCCAAGCCCCCCAGGCTCCACACGGACTCATCCATGTGCCAGCATCCTGTTTCTTCAGGGTTTGTTCTGGGAGGGCAGAAACTGGATGAGGCAAAGCAGGAATGATGCAGAAACTCCAACTGCCAGCCCCCACAGCGTGCGCTGCGTCATCATGCCATGAAATAAACGTCTCCAAAATGGGATGAACCTTTCCAGGCCCTGTTTAGGGGAAGCTGCCACATGAACATCTGACCACTCATGGGCACTTCTGGCCTTTGCTTGCTGGGTTTTCCAGAGCTGTGGTTTCACATTCATCTGACACTGCTTCCACTGTGGAGGGAAGCTCATGGGAGTTGGGGACACACAGCCCTGTCCCTCACTTGGAGACTGCTGCCTAGAAGGTGCCTTTTCCTCTGATCCCTGGGGACAGTAGGGTCACCTTCTGGCCAACTCCAAGACTTTATCTGCTTGAGAGCTCCCCCAGTTTAGGGGTGAGCTCTTGTGCTTACAGTCAGGGCTGTGCTAGGGCAGGGTCCCATGGCTGAGACTTGTTCTAGGACACCAACCCAGGGCAGTATCCAGCAAGTGGTGTGGACCTGTGGACATGGCACAAAACAGCTCCCAGAGGATTCCATCCAGCTCCTGGGGACAGGGGCAGTGGCTGGCACCCAGTACAGCACCTCTTCCTGCCTGCTGCCTGCAGGAGGTGGTGCCATGGTGGGAAGTGTGCAGCAAGATCACCTCCAGTCACAGACACAGTCAACAGCAAATTCCACATCAGTGCAGCCTTGAGGAGCATCCAGGAGGTAATAAATTGTCCAGTTTTGAATGGTGGATACATATCAAAGGGAATTAAAACAGCTTTCTAATCAGCCTACAATATTGTTTTCTTATCTGACTGCTTAAAAAAAAACAATTACAAAATTCCATTTTCTGTGTCATACTAATGTTTAACATTTATTAGGGCAGTAATGAGCCCTCCTTGGTTTTATGGAGCCATTTGATCCTGTGCGGGAAGGGCAGCCCCAGCAGTGTTCTGGCAGGGATAAGCGTTCTGGGTGGGCTGCCCACTCCAGAGCCCACGGATCCCCCAGTTGCTTCACCTGTGCTCAGCTCCTGCCCTTGTGTGACAGGACATGATCATGGGGGGACCCTGGGATAAAACAGCACTGAGGAAGGGTTTTATTGCTCTTTATCATGAATGAGATCTGGCTGAGCAGCATCCATCCCTCAGTCCTGGGAAACCACACACTGCATCGGATGTCAGACAGTTCCTCTCCTCTCCCTGTGTACTCCTGCACATCCTTCGGAGTTTGACGGGGACAAGGTGTTTGACAGTCAGGCCAGCTTTAGTTTACAAATGAATATATCAACATTGTTCCTCATCAGGCAGGAATGCACTTCCCTCCCTTCTCCCCCACCTTATCCCCATCCCCTTCCGAGCAAACTTCCTTCCTCCTGTAATCTGGAGCGGAAACCTCGCCACATATTTGACTGGCTCACAGAAATCAGCTCAGTGTTCCCTGGCATACCTTTGTGCCTTGAACTAGGGCTGGTTGGTCCCTAAGGCAGCCAGCATGGCATGGGAGGAGGAGGACAGGGGCTGTGCCACTGCCCATCCTCATCCTGGAGCCCCCCTTCCAGCCAGATGCTCCAATTGAGCTCCCAGTTGCTTGGCTGCCGTTTTCAAACAAACCAACGTGTTTTTGGACACGGATCCAGACCGAGCTGGTTGTGAGCTCTGGATCTTGTGCTGCCCCACACTGCGGGAATGCTGCTCCCACAGGCCAGGGTCGCTGCTCACAGTGAGGGGAGAGGAGAGAGGTGTCTGTTGAGGAGGGATATTCGCATCAATCAGGGGATGTTTGCTCCCTGGGGAATAGCCTGGGATCCATCAGCCTGCCAATATGTGGGCATGACTCTTAGGCAGATGAGCTTCTATCACTCACCAGGCGTGTGTCCCATGTGGGCTATGGCCGTGTCACTCCCGAGCCTGCTTAGATCCCAGGGTTGTCCCCACGGAGCAGTCAGCAGGTACAGAGGCCACTCTTGATGGGCTGTAATGGGTCTCCCAGGGGAACTGTGCAGTGGGAGCAGTGGGGTGACATTTCCCCATCCTGCAGCCACCACAAAGGAGTGGCCATGCAGTGCAGCCAAACAGAGTGCCCAGAGCAGCTGTGGCTGCCCCATCCCTGGAAGTGTCCAAAGCCAGGTTGGATGGGGCTTGGGGCAATCTGGGATAGTGGAATGTGTCCCTGCCCATGGCAGGGCGTGTGGCAAGATGAGTTTTAAAGATCACTTCCCAAACCAGTCTGTGATTCTGTGGTAAGTGGCCCCAAAACCATGTGTCTCAGGAGATGGCAATTTCCTGGTGCCAAAACCCTGCACTGACACTGGATTCAATCCTGGAGCTCATTCAGATGATCCAGGACAAGGTAATTATGGTCTAAAGGTGGGGAGGTTGGCCCAGGGTACATAAAACCAAGGTCTGTGTCTCCAACCAACTCTATCAGCACCTGTACAGTGAAGATGTGGTCCCTCCACATGCCAGTTTTCCAGGACCAGAAGCCCCACAAGCAGCTGCCAGCACACCAGGTCAGGGACTTGTGATGGTGTCAGTTTAGCAGATCATGGGCTGGAGCCATGGCAGTTTGGAGAACGTGTGCTCAATAGCCACAGGGACATCAGTCAAGGGAATGCCTTGGCATGGCCACACAGCACTGAGACACTGGTGCAGCCAGAGATCCCTGCCTGTGGCACTGGGCGGGAATTCTCCAGCTCCAACTGTGTCCCAGCTGGTGGCCTTTTGCTCCAGGAGCATTTTTGTGCTGTCAGACACTGAGACCATAGGCTACTTCAGAAGAGCTGCAGCATTTCCAGCAGGACAAGGACAGACAAGATGGGGCACTGGAGTGGTTAAAGGCCAAGCTGCAGTGATATAACCCAAAATGTACAGCCCAGCACCACATCCTCCAGCCCAGGGACCCCCCCTGCCTGTGTGCCCCCCAGAGGACAACGACTATGTGTGGAGTTATGACCCTGCCTGAGTCTCACTCAGGTTTTAAATCCTGTTTGTCACAGGCTGGGAGGGAGGGACCATGCAGAGCAGCAGCTACGGGGACATCCGTGGGAAGTGGCAGTCCCCAGATCATGTTCCTGCAGTGGCCCCTGTGGTGTGGGAGTCCCAGGAGGATGCCCTTGTCCGCAGAGCTTCCCAAACCACTCGTGAGAGCTTTGCTTGTGGTGCTGTGCTCCCTGCAGAGGACACAAGGCACCCACAGACATGTACTCACCACAAGAGCATGAGGTTTCCCTTGCAAACCCCCAGCTTTGGCCTCAGGAGCTCTGCCTGCAGGGCTGGCAGGGTCCCAGCTCGCCCGGGCACAATCTGGGTGCCACCGAAGGCTCCTGCTGTATGATGTGTCCATAGGGAGAGCAGGAGGCCAATCCCACGGTCACGGCCCTGCTTGTGCAGCTCTCAGACCACACGGAGGACGGGTGTCCCCTGAGATCCCCCCTCGACCTCTTCCCCACCAGGGACAGGGATCCCCTGTCTTGCCCCAAAGGTCAATCCGCACAAGGAAGACTGTTCCCACGCAGCAGCCACAGCACCGGGTGGGCTCCCTGCGTCCCCACACCCCACATCTCCGCGGTGGGGCAGGCGGCCTTGGCCGAGCCCCACGTTTCCCCACCGGGGCTCCGGCAGCCCCTTTCCCAAGAAGCCGGGAGGCAAAGCGCCGGCGCGGCCAGCGGCGGAGGAAACCTCCGCGATTCCTCTGGCTCCGGGGAGCCGAGCGGGCAGGGCGCTCTCCCTCGCACGCCTTTCGCTGGGGCTCTGCGCTGGGAAGAAAGGCTCCCGTCTTTCCCACGCTCTCCGACACATTTTAATGAATTAAGTGGGGGCACGCCCCCTCGCCGCCTACCCCGGATCCGTCCCCCCGGCTCTCCGGCTCCCTGAAAGGAGGCCTCGGGCGGTGGCTGGACTCTCGCTGCCGGGTCCGCCTGGCCGGGAGGACGGGCATGACCCGCTGGGATTTTTTGGAAGAGGGCTGCGACGTGCCCAGCCCATCCCCGGGGCGGCTCTGAGCCCCGCCGGCGATGCCGGTGGCAGCCGGCCCTTCTCCCTCCCGCAGGCTCTCACGGGCACGGGGAAATTTGGCCGTCACGTCTCCTGAGGAGGGGAAATTTGTTCCGCGCCTCTCGGCGTGACCGTTCGCTTAAGGCATCGCAGCTCCGGGGCCCTTCCCCGCCTCCCGCCACGTCTTCCCCTCGTCTCGGAAGAGAGCGGGTAAATAACTGGGTGGGACTACTGGTTTTGTAGGGCCCCATAAAGCGAGGGCAGGGGCCTCCCAGCGCCGGCCGCGGCTCCTCACAGCCCTTTCGCGGCCGGCGGGCAGCGGAGCCGTGCAGGGAGCCTGGCCCGGCCGTCACGCCGCTCCCGGCTCTTCTTCGGTTACAGAGCTGGGTACAAACTGGAGTTGAAATGCAGCTTTTCAAATTTGTCTTTTTATTTTCCTTCCGCCCCCCCTCCCAGCCTCCCCGCCCGCTATTTCGCTCTTTCCCCTCCCTCTCTGGCCCCGTTCCCAGGCCGATTCCTGCCCCCACCTGCCAGTCCCGAACATTTGCATGGCTGGGTCCCTGCCCGGGCTCTTTTTCTCACCAGTGTCACTGGCAAATGCAGATTTGCTTGCGAGGATGCAACTGTTGCGAAGCCCCAGACCGGGGAGCTGTGAGCAATTCCCACTCTCCCACGGCTCGCTCACAGGGCTCCTCGCTTCGCAGGATACGGCCAGCAAAGGCACAAAATCATCTGTCCCGGGATATTTAGGAGTAAAAAGGAGAGGACGAGTCAGGAAAAGCAGAGCCCCGACCCCCAGGCCATGGCACCCAGGTCCGGCAGAGCTGCCGCATGACCCCACTGCCTTCCCTTTTCCAGCTTTGCCGTGATGGCTCTGCTGGGATTAGTGCTGGAGGACGGTCAGGGCTGCGGTGGCTCCGGCGCTCCCCGCACGAGGCTGTGCCGACTCCCGGGCACAACCGGAGCTCCCGTGAGTCACCGTGAGTCACGGCACGTCCCGCCGCTCACCGCGGCGAGCCGACACAGGAGGCAGGACAGGGATTGCCGCTGGTGATTCCCGCTAACACCGTGGCTGGGGTGATGGGGACGGAGCCGCCGCCTGCTGCCTGGCACGGGGCCCTCAGGGGGACGGGACAGAGGCAGGGTGGCTCTTCTTAACTGTCCTCGGGCAAACCTGGCTCCTCCCCGGGCCCCCAGAGCTCCCAAGCCCTGAGCCCATCTCAGTGCCCTGTGCCAGCGCTGCAGAGGGCCCACGTCCCAGCGGCACAGGAACACCCGGGGAGAAGCTGCATAGGCACAGGAGAGCACAGGGGGGTCTGCAGCCCCCAGCAGCGGTAACGTTCCAATCCCTCCTATTCCATGAGGACGACGGACCTCAACACACTCACACTAGAGAGGTGTGATGAGGAGAGCTCTGGCCTGGGGAAGCCAGTCAGACGGAGACCAGACAGATGGAATTGTGATAGAGCTTGGGATGAGGTGGGCACCGGATGGGCACGGGTGAGGAGATGGGGATAGGGATTGGATGCGAATGGAGATGGGGATGTGGATTGAGATGGGGATGGGAAGAGGGTGAATGGGGATTGGATGAGGATGGGGATGGAGACAGGGATGTGCATGGGCATAGGATGAGGGTGGAGACAAGGACAGGATGGAGATGGGGAGATGGGCATGGAAATGAGAATGGATGTGAAGGTGGGAATGGGATAGGAATGGGAATAGGGATGAGAACAACTACCTGCAGAAATTGACGTAGAAAAGCAGACCCTTATGGGAGGAGAATGAGGAGCTGCTTCAACAACTCCTTACAGCCTAAATCCAGGTGGGATGGGAAGAAGGACCCAGATGGGGCAGGAGTGGTCCCAGGCTACTCCAGCTGCTGGGGAAAGCCACAGGAACAGGCCGTGGGGCAAGTCACACTCGGAGCTCAAGGCCACTGTCCTCCAGCCGTGTGGCAGACACTCCGTGATGGCACATTTCATCGGCTGGTGCTGAATTTAGCAGTTGGCCGATTTCTCCCTTTCCCTCCCCAAAAGGACACACCAGCAGTGCCAAGTGACCGCAGCTTGCCACCCAGCTGCCCCGGTGCGGCTGCTGTCACCTCGGTTTATGACACGCTCCTTCCTCTCTCTCCGCACCTCCCGCCCGCTCCTGCTGACCAAATGCCCGAGAGGCGGTGGGAGCTGGCTCGGGAGCGCCTCTTCCCACCTGGACCNTCCCCCCAGCACCGTTTCTGGTTGAGGCACTCTTTTCGGTATTTTTTTGCCCATTTTCCCGCCTCCCTGCGGTGTCCACAGCTCCCAGCGCTCCCGCACCAGGAACGTGGTCATCGGCTGGGCAGCGCGTCCGACCACGGATAAAGCCCTGGGCAGCCGAACTGAGCCACTCCAGGGCTGGCAGGACATGGTGGGGGCTG
>VZTG01006295.1:238896-322739 GCA_013397845.1 Melanocharis versteri
GCCAGAGCTGCTCCCGCCCCCGCCCGGGGGGGGGTTTGGCGAAGATTTGGGGCCCCACGCAGAACACGCCACCGCTTTTACATTTTATGTTTTTTGGTTGTTTATTTGGTGGTTTTTTTTTTTTAATCTTCCAAGGGTTGTTTCCTACTGTAACGTGGTTTTTTTCCTCCATCTACCTCGGCTGCACTCACAGTATTCACGGTTTCAGTTTGACATCTGGGCAGATGCTTTAACATCCCCCGTTCCCTCCCCGCTAATATTTAATCCCCTTCCCCGCTCCCCTTGCTCCCGACCCTCCCATTTAAAGTGTTCTGGCTCAGAAACGAATTCATTTCAACGCCCCCCCAAAAGCCACCCCTCTGACCCCCACTGGTGCTGGGGTCCCCTCTCCGGTGCCAGCCCCGGCCCCGGGCGTGATGCCCCGTCCGTGGGCTGGGGTTACCGGCTGGCCACGGCCTTCCTGGTGAGGAAGAGTGGGAAAGTCTTCCTCCTCTCCAAGGTTCTCCCAGTGTTTTCCCACCGCTGACTTTTTTTTTTTTGTCGAGGCGACTCCGTTGGAATATGACAGACGTGGTTTTCTCACCCCGATTGCTCCTGGGTTTGGTTGATTTTGCATTGGGTTTTCTGCTTTGGTTCTTCCTTGGGTGTCCGAAGAAAGTCTGCATCCTCACCCGCTCCACGAATCTGTTTAGCACACGTGAGATCCCAGGAAAAGACATTGAGTCCTTGTGGTTTTGTGTGTAAAGGGGGATTAGCAAATCCTGGACTGTTTTCTTTTTAAAAAAAAGTGAAATAAACTCTAGAGGCAGAGGATTTGCTTTTGCACAGAAAAGGGGCGCGAGCGCTCTCTGCTGCCTACAGAGATGCTGGAAAACTACTGAAAAGAGTTTGGGAACTTTTATTTTTTTCTTTTGGTGAAACTTGGATAACACTTCTCAATGCAGAACGATTCACTTGAAGTACGTACACTCACCCGCCTTTTATAGGAGATATATATCCTGACATATATATCTTTATAAAGGAAAGGGAGGAAGCAGAACAGGCCACCTGAAGGCGCATTTTGAAGTGACTGCACGTATAATCACAAATGCTGCTTTTTTATTGCTATGGCACAAGAACATCCATTTGGAAAATGCGGAAAAGTTCAGAAGTCTCCTTTCTCCCACTGGTCTTTCAGCCCTCTTCTCCTCGTCTGCACTAAAGCCATCCGTATCACTGCCATCTCCCCGCTCTTTCCTCTCTTGCTCCCTGCATCCAAACCATTCCGATTAAAAAAGAGAAAAGAAAATAGTTACCTGCTGGTTTATTGGGGTTGTGTCTTACCTATTTATCATGTCTGTATATATTTGTGGGTGAAGATTGTGAGCCTGGTTTTGTTTGAAGCTGGTGGTGAGTGTTTCAAAAATATGATTTGGGATATCTGGGGTGGTTTTTGTTGTTTTTTTTTTTTCTTTTCGTAGTCTTGAAACTAAAAAAACCCTAGAGTCTGCCCTGATTATTTCCCATTGCACTGAATATTCTGCTTTGTCTCTGATGGTTTCACCTGCAGTTGTTTGGGTTTTGTTGGGTTTTTTGTTTGTTTTTTTTCTTTGTCAACTTCAACAATTTGAGATGATATCAAAAGCTCCAGATTTAAAGAAGAAAAAGAGAAAAAAAGCCCTGTCAAAAGAGTCTACTGCTAATGCTGTAATTTGCAAGGATCTGCTTGGCCGAAGTCTTTCTGTGAGCATGGAAGGGGGTGTCCAGCACTTCCACTGGTGCTTCTGTGTGATAGTTATGGGGTGGGAACAAGATCTTTCCTAGTGAGGTTTTATTGTTGTTACCAGATGGTTGCACATTTTTTTTTTTTTTACGTAAATGGATTTGCCACAATGAAATGTCATAACATTTATGACATGATATTAAAAAGTGTATTGTAAAGCCAAGTTCTAGATGAATTTTTAAAAAGAAGTCTTGGTTATAAACCCAGTCTAAAGGGAGCTCTGTCCAGTGTTGTAAAGACAACATGATGTAACCCATATTTATATTTTTATAAAATACCTATTAAGACTGTGAATCTCCTGTGTGAATTGCTGGGTGAGTTGTTTAAGAAAAGTATTGTTCCTTTCCAGCCTCCTGGAGCTTTAGACACGCTGAGATTTTTGGGAAACTGTACGTCGGGGAAGGGGGTTTGCTCTGAAATTGTGAGTTGATGTATTTTTACATCCCTTTGTATTTTACTGAAAAGCTGCTGCCCTTCCTAGTCCCTAGAGTTTCAATTTTCTATGCAACCCCCACACCCCCCGTCTCTCTTGATCCTGAGAAGTAAAAGGGATGCAGATTGATTCAAATTGAAATGAGGGTCCCCCCACCCCCCTTGTTGGCTCATCGTGCTGCTGACCCTTCATGCCAAAACGGGGAGTACAAGAAAAAAAAAAGAGGCAGGTGGGGGAGGCTCTTTCGTGCATGACTGGTTGCCTTCCAGCAGTCATCTTTTTAATTATTATTATTATTTTTGTAAGAAGAATATATTGATAATGTCAGTGAAATAAGCAGACATTGAAGCTGATGCACAGATTGCTCCAGAAAGGAGTTTTTCTGTAGATTTTTCTTTAGATGCGAATACCTTTTTTAATTATGTTAATTAATGTTAAGAATTTTTAGGCTTATATTGAAGCTGTATGTGGGTCACTATATGATCATTTCTAACTGGATAAAGTCTGTACAGTACAGCATATTCCTGAGTGTATGATATAGACGTGTAGCCCCAGAGTGCGAAATTTATAAATAAATTTTTCATTGATCTTTTTATAAAAAAAAAAAGGCTTTTTTGTTTGTTCTTTTCCACATGGTTATTGGCAATGCTGGGTGTTTCCCGTGGTGGTGGGGGGTGGCTGGCTGGGACCCCAGGTGTGTCTTCTGGCATCAAACCTACAGCTGTTCTGGGTTTGGATGCACCCCTGGAAGGGGATGGCTGGGGTGGATTTCGGGGGAAGTGTGTGCCTCCTTCCCACAGGCTGGAGAAAGTTCCCTGGGCTCAGGGCTGTCCTGGTTTGCCCCATCCCAGCATTCAGAGGCTGGTGGAGGGGTGACGGCTCAGACCAAACCCTGGTGCTGGATGGGCATGTGCTGTTTGAGACGTTCCTAAAGGAGCTACTTGTCCCCACAGAGTGAGGGGAGAGCTCAGCAGCCAGTCCTGGGATGGGGGACTTGGGGTGCATTTTTGGGGCTGCAGCCCCAGCCTCTCTGGCTGAGCACACTGCAGATCCCTGTGAACATTCCCAGCTTTTTGATTCCAGCCTGGGCCCCAGCAAGAGTCTGAGGCCCCTCAGGCTGTGGGGATGGGGTTAATGGTGTCTCCAGCTGCCCCAAGGAAGGGGCACAGCGTGAGGGTCAGTGTGGCCTCTCCATCCCCAAAGGCATCTCTGTCCACTGGCGTGGCTCAGAGTGGAGCAGTGCCCAGCACAGGCTGAGCCCTTCTCTTCCGGAGGCTTTCCCAGCAGGACCGGCTGCTCCTGCAAGGGGGAAGAGCAGAGGCAGCCCCATGCCTGCACTGGTGGGCCCTGCCCGAAGCCAGGGCCTTGAAGGCAGGATGCAGGCAAGCCTCCCTCACTGGCCGTACCGGGCGGTCAGAGGAGGCTTTTTCTCTATCAATAATTCTACCAGCTCTGCAAATGCCTAAATCTCAGGGAAAATTGTGCTGTGCTCGGTTTGGCTCTGGGTGTGGGTTCCCAGGGATGCGAGGAGTGGCGTCCTGCAAACACAGTGGGAAGGAAACCTGGAGAAAAGGCTCAGTGTGACCTTCCAGGCTGGCCAAACTCCCCTCCAATGTGCCAAGCCCCGTGACATCTGCTGCCAGCACGAGCCAGTGCCTGGCGCAGACACAGCTGGTGTCCCCAGGTGCCCTGGGGACATGCAGCCACCTGGGCAGCAGCCCACTGTGGACAATACAGGCACCAAGTGACCCAGATGGATTTGAGCAGGAGAAAAAAGTTGACGCCGAAACCATCAGTCACAACCACTGGTGGTCCTGGGGGTCCTTCACCCCGGGTCCTGTGGCAGCTGCTGACTCCAAACCTGTTAAGGGGTGTGGGGCAAGTACCGCTCCCCTCTCGAGCCATGGCCCTGTGTGACACTGACCACCAGTCTGTGCCACCAAACCTCGCAGAGGCTGTGCTCCCCAGGGCACACGGGGTAACACCTGTGGGTGGAGATCATCCCAGCTTCATCCCTTTGTGCTTAGAGTGCTGCAAAACCTCGTCCTGGCCCCTGTGTTGGGATGTCACTGAGCTGGGCTCACCTGGCTCAGCTCAGCCCTGCAGCTTCTCACCCTTCACCTTGTCCCAGGGCCCCAGAGAGCTGGGCTGGGCCAGCCACCACCTCAATGAGGGGTTTTTCTGTGGAAACACAGCATTCCTGTGCGTGGCTCCTCTCCCCACAGTGGATGGGGTGGGCTGGGGTCTCCAGCAGCCCCTTATTTGGGCACCCCCCTTGAGCCAAGCCCAGCAATGCTCTTCTCTGTTCCCCACATGTGATGGCCCTGGCAGTGGGGATGTGCTGAGGACACAACTGAACCCCAACCCCAGGGCTGAGCACCCTGGGGAGCAGCTGCCCTGGTGCCAGGCTCCTCCCAGGGCCTGTGGCCGCCCCACTTTGCAGCTTTCCTCTATAGAAACCCTGTCCAAGAAATCTAGGATTTTCAAAGATTTGATTTTTTTTCCCCTTTTTTTCTTTCCCTTTTCTATTTTTGTTCCAATAACACAAAAATATTGGATGGTTTGGTGGCGTAAGCACATTCTTCTGGCATTTTTGTCTGACCCTGGCTGCGTGTTATTGTCCGTCAGCTGTGTTACGTAGGTGCTGTTGTTCCAAGAGAAACCAAAGCAAGAATTTGAACTTTCAAGTGCTTCCTGCCATTGTCTTTTGCATTTGTTTGTGCTGCTGACTCCAAACCAGACGGATCGGGCTCCCCTCCGGTTGGGGGGTGATGGGAAGTCAACACAGCCCGGCGAGGTTTGACAGCTTTGTCTTCTCTTCTATTGCCCTTCATCCGTCAAGCCTGGCCATCGGCGCTGAATTGGCCGTCGCATATGGATGCGGGGGAGGAGGTGGGATTTTATTTGAATTTCAGGGAGCTTAACACAGTAAGTAATGAATGAGAAAGAAAGACAGCGAGCGGGCGAGCAAGAGGGGACAGCCTGTAATCAAAATTCAGGATATTTTAAATAGATGCTTTGTTGGGTATTTGTATGACTATGATAATGCCACAGCTCGACTGTCCAAAGAGGAGTTACCTTTTTTAGCAAAAAAAGTCACAATCAACTTCTGTTTGGTGCCAGCAAGGAGCTGATGGCTCGGGCTGCCCAGCCAGGCTGGTCTCATTTCCAGACTTCAGAATTTTTTGCCCCTTCTCAAGGCTTTCTGGGCTCCATCCCTGTGGCTGGGTGGGTGGGTGGATGGACGGACGGATAGATGGATGGATGGATGGATGGATGGATGGATGGATGGATGGATGGATGGTCAGCAGCACCAAGGTCCTCAACGCGTTGTGCAGGACAGGACAGCTCATGGTTTCAGCTTGTTTTTACTGCTGACCCAAGGCTGCTGCAGTGTTTGGTGCTGGGACTGGGTGCAGAGGTTCTGTCCCCCATATCCACCCCAGCTCACCCCATTCCTGTGGCATGGAGTAATTTTTTGCTCTTCTTGGGGTATACATGAGCTTCACACGCTGCCATGAGGTGAGCATGGGATTTTCATGCCCTGAAACCACTGTCACTCTACAGACCCCCATGTTTGGAGGGCTGTCCTCCCCAGGATGCTCCCAGGCCTGTGATGTATCAGCACAGTGTAGGCAGCTCCCATTTCTCCTTGGTGCAGGAAACGCCCCCAAGAATGATGCTGCTCCATTGTGCAGGAAAGATAAACCTCTTCCCAAAAACTCTGCAGCTGCCATGCTCCTCTGCCACCGCGAGCATCCACCTTGGGATGCCCAGGGAGAGGTGACCTCTGGTTCTCACCCTGGGTGGGACACAGACCTGTAGGTTCAGTGAAATTTTTGGCTTTTTTTTTGTTAACAGGTTTCTCTTCCTGAGAAGAAATGGTCAAGCAGGGCATCATCGTGGTTTGGCTGGTTTTGGGGAGGACAGTGGGTTTGGATCTCTAAGAGTGGAAGGTGCTTGGCTGGAGGGATTGAGGGATGGCAGGGGGCCTGGGGGGGATCACTGGGGACATGGAAGAGTGGAAGAATGCAGGGAGAGGGGCTGGCTGGGAGGGATGGGGAATAGAGGCCTGATGGGATGGATGGATAAGGGACGGGTAGAAGAATGGAGAGAGGCAAAGCTGGACAGCTGGAGGGATGATGGGGTTGGGGATGGTTGGGACAACAGTTTTAACTGGAAGCTCCTCATTCAGCCTGACTCCAAGAGTGTTCTGTGGCTGGGAGCAGACCCTGAGGGCAAGCCAAGGAGAGCAGCATCTCCAGCAGCACTGTCAGGTGATGGCAAATCTCAGCCCAGCTGAGCTGGTGGTGTCCTCTTGGCTCTTTTTAGGAAGGGGCTCCCCAGAAGGGGAAAATTCCCCAACCAGCTGCATGTTTATCCTGGTAGGATGGCTATGGCTCTGCTGACCCCTCCTCAGTGGGGCATGGAGCACCCAAACATGAGCATGGAGCAGTGGCAGAGTGGGTCCAGTGAGCAGAGCCCTGCACAGCACTGGCTGGAGGGGATGTGGGCAGAGGAGACATTGGCTGGCCAACACTTAGTGGCTCTGCTGTGATTCATCTAGGGGGCAGCTGAGGCTGAGCCTTCACAGGGAGCCTGAGCAACACCCTGGGCCTGGTGGTTTGTGCTCTGAAACATGACAGCACAATGAACAGATTCTGGCGTCCAGTGAATCCTGCAACCAAGGAGAGCTTGTGCTTGGAAGCGGTGACTCTGCAGCCTCCTCTCACCCCAAGACTGCCATCTCTGTTCCTGTTTTCTCCAGGTGAAAAATCCCTTCTCACCCATGTGCAGTCCCCAGCAATGTTCTCACACATGAATGCAGTTGCACAAACAGCCTCTGCATGTGTGCAGCCTTCATGGTTTCCTGCCCTGGACTAGACTCTGATGTCTCAGTGTGTCTCAACCCCTTCAGCTGGGGCAGGAGCTGGCTGGCAGCTCCCTGGACTCCTGATTTCCTTTAATTATGCCTAAACCAGTCAGTCACCCCGTGGCTGGAGGGCTTTCCCTAGAGTGGGTGGAGGAGCTGGAGGCACTGGCTGGCAGCGTGCCCTGAGGGTTTCCCTGGTGCCCCATCTCGTGCCCAGTCTGCCCCTGGAGAGGAGTTGGGTTTCCAGCAGCTCAGCACCCTTGGGGAACTGGCAGGTGCTGTGACACTTCCTGGGTCTCTCGCTGGAGGCTTCGGTTTGGAGGTCAGATGGGGGACCCCAACCCAGCCTCAGGGGCCTGGGGAACCTGGTGGCCCGAGGGAGCTGGGCTGGGGCTACAGGAAGGTGCAGGCTCAGCACCCACTGTCTGCCTGTGCCCAGGAGCTGGGGGCACAGGGCAGCCCTGACCTCACTCCACAGTGCCAGGATCAGGCCTCGACCCCCGGCACGGTGCCCAGACAGAGAGCCTGTCCCCAATGGGTCCCCACATTTCTCCCTGCTCACATTCACAGCTATGGTGACAACTCTGAGCTGCCCCCATCCCATTTTCCACTCACTGTTCCCCCTCATTCAAAGCTTCTGTCCTTTTAAGCTATTTTTTTCCCTCCTATTCATTTCCCGGACGCCTCGATCCTTTTCTCCTGCCTAGGCCCTCTCCTGAGCAGCTGCTATGCTAATAAGCGTGAGGCAGAAAAGGGAGTGAGCCTTTGCAGGGATGGGGAGGAGAGAAAGACCCCAGAGCCCTCCAAATGCTAAATAAATCCAGGGCTGGAGCAGCATCCCCGAACAAAGAGGCCTGGCCTCCCCCCTCTCTTCCCCTCTTCCCAATTCCACCACCTTTTCACATTCAAATCCATTAAACAGCGAGCAGAAAGACCCTGAGTATTCATAGCATTGCATTAAAGAGAAAGCCCCGTGGTCGTGGTCGCTCTCCATCGGGCCGGGCGGAGGGAAGGGCTCTCCATCCCCACCAAGCTGGGAATCGCACGGGTCCGGCCCCTGGGCTCGGCGGAGAGAGGACAAAAGCCTCTGGCACCGCACAAGGAGACCAGTTGCCTTCCCCCTGAAATCCAGGTTTCTTCCCCACATGGGACTCCTGGGCTTCTCCAGTGGGATGGAGCCCCTGGGTCCTACAGGCAGCTGCTGGGGGCTGTACTGGAGCCAGGGCGTGCAGCAGGGTGGGGGCCCCCACATCTCCTGCCTGCTGACAGTGCTGGGGGTGCTACAGCGATGACAGCGCAATGGAGACACTCAGATTTGAGGGTGGTGAAGATCTCCCCCCAGGCAAGGGCAGGTCTCCTGATCCCAGGGATGGGTGAGGAGGGAGAGTGCTCCTGCAGGGCTAGCCACAGCCAAGGGCACTGTGATGGTGCCCACCAGCTCCTGAGCAATGCCAGCCACCACTGTCTCACCACGGCTGGTGCCTTCCCAGCACAGCAGGTGCCTTAGGCTGATAACAGAGATCCCTTCTGCCAAAACTGATGATTTCATACTCACTCTGCCTATTTTGTCCGAAAGTCAGAGCAGCTTTCTGGTGCAAAGACCACAGATCTCATTCCCTGAGCAGGAGGAGGCAAGGATAGAGTTGGATGTGCAGTGGACTCCCTATCAACTGCTGAGGCTGGTGGTGGTATGCCTGAAAAGATGGGACTCTTCTCTGGAGGAAAAAATAGGTGGGCATTTTCTTCTTCTGCCTTCTGGAATGGAAGTGGACACTCACCTCCAGGAGGGATTTCTTGCTCTTCTCAGGGATTAAGTTTCTGCTGGAATCACATAACTCCAGGAGATGGGGCTTTTAGTACCAGATACTGAAAAATATTTTGAATTCATGGATTTAATGTGTTAGGATTGAAGCTGTCTGAGTAATGCCAGCTGGACCATGGAGACTATGACGGTCATCTGCAGTGCTCAGGAGGCAGCAGTACCTGGGACCCTCCTTCGCAGCTTGTTCAGTGGGGTGAGATTCAGCTCTGGCCATGGGGGTCCATCTGAGGTGGCATCTGTGGAAGAAGGGGAAGGATGGCAGCACAAATAGTTTCCCTAGGCTCTTTTTACTGTTTGCAATGTCCTGGCATGTCCTTCCTGGCCTCTGCCCCAGGTTCTGGAGCCATCCCAGGTGTCCTGGGCACCCTGAAGCGTCTCAGCTGGCACACAGCGCAGTCTTTTGGTGCCTGAATCCTACTCTGCACCACTACAATGAGGAGTCTGGAAGGTGATCAAGGCTGGCCCGACAGGCCACCCCCATGGGCTCTGCCATATCCCACCCTGGGCTCCTACATTCATGTTTACCTGGTCACCAGGGCTCCATCCTGACCACTGCAGGTACTGCACGGATTTGGGGTGCATGAGGGACCAGACCAGCAAGAGATCTAGACCAGAAAATGGGGAGAGGTGGGACAACCCTCGGGAAACCGAAAATGGCATTAACCATTACATGGGACATGGGACGCAGGAACTCAGACCCCTGTCCCTGCAATGCAGGGCCCCAAAGCTATGCAGCACCTGCAGTGGTCATTCTCCCTGGCCTGAGGAGCTGCATGGGATCCCCAGCTCCCCGAGTTGCTCCTCAGTGTAGGGTCCCAGAGGTGCCTTCACAGGCAAGGTTTTGGGGCTGTAGGACTTGGCTGACCTACCCCATCCCTGCTCCCCACCGCATACCACCCACCTCCTCAGGCCAGAGAGAATGTTGTTCACTCTGGGACCTTTCTGGGCTCCACAAGGGATGTGTTCCCCCAGATATCAGCTCTCTGGAGCGAATGTCAGCAGAGATCCCAAGAGGTTTCTGGGAACAACTTCCCCCTATCCTATGAAGGAAACCAGCTCTAGCCAGGATTCAGCCTCAAATTTCCAGTTCATGGAGAAGGTCCCTCTCATGGGGAACTCGTGTGCAAACTACAGATTGACCCAGCTCATCAGAAACAGGGAGGGGCTGTGATGCTCCAGCTTCCATGGGGTGTCCCTGGGCAGAGACAGTGGGCACCCATCCCACACTGCCTTGACCAGGGCGCTCACTTCTACCTGTGCCTCACCTGAGGCAGGACATGAAGGGTTGACCTGGCATGGAGAGACATGAAAAGCCTCAGGTGCTGCCAACGCCACAGTCCTGCTCCTGGGTGATTCCTCATGTGTCTGTCCATGGGTCAGTGGCAGGTGGCCATGGTCCACCGTTGCCCTCGGGGACCCAGAGCCCACCCACCATCTTGCTCTGCTCCAGCCCTTCCTGAGGACCAGCCCTAGCAGGGAATGTTCCTGCCCCAGACCTGTCCCCAGAGCAGCCCCATTTGCACCCTGAACTGCATGGCCCTGGGAAGTGCTGAGAAGGGCAGGGAACACTCTGGGGTTTTGGGAGGTCTTCTAAGAGACAACACGGTTAACAAGCAGTGGGACACCACCATCTCTGCTGCCAAGCCTGTGGCTGGAAGTGCCCCAGCCCTCCTCCAGGCCTAACAGACCCCACCCTGCTGCAGGCCCCAGCCTTCCTTTGAGCTCCAACGCCTCCAGCCCTGCAGGATGAGGCCCATAGTTCTGCTGGGGTGGGGCTGGGAACGTCCCAGAGACACGAATTGCCCCACGTTGCTCCCAGACTGCTCCAAGGACTGCCCCAGCTGCCTCCTCATCCTTGTGGGGGTGGCTGGGGACATTGTGTCCTGAGCTGGACCGGCTGACCCAGGGGACCTGCAAGCACCACAGTACTGCTGTCCTCCATCGTGGCTGCACCTCGAGGGGTGTGGTGGGACCATCCCGGGCAGATCTACCTGCGGCAGCAGGTGTGACAGGGGTCCAGGGCATCCCTCTGAGGGGTTGGCCGGGGAGAAAGGTCCCTGCTTAGCAATGCAGGAATGCAGGTCGGGCTGAATGCGGCGGAGGCGGGTCTAATCTGGTGCCCCACTAAGCCTCCATTCTTTCCCAGCCGGTGCATCTTGTATTCAGGCTGCCTGCTCCTAAGCAGAGCGTCTTTAATCCTTCCCTTGTCTCCTCCATTCCCTTTCAGGCCTTTGGCCAATGGGAAGGGGATGAGCAGCTCTCTGCAGGAAGGAAATTAAAAGCGAGGAGGAGGGTAGGGAGGAGGAGAGCGCGGGGAGGGGGACTTGGAAGGGGAGACAATCCTGGAGTGGAGATGCCAGTCATCGGGGTCTCAATAGCCCCATTCACCCTGCCCAGCCACACAGAAAATCAGGGTCACCAGGATCCATGCCCTGCCTGGAGACAACTGTTGCTTTATTCTTTTTAATTGCTGGAAAACGCAGAAAAGTTCACTTTGTGTGGCTGGCTCCGGTGGGGGCTGCGCCGGGGGGCGCGGGCGGCGGAGGGGCGGGAGAGACGGGGTAGAGCCCGACCCGCAGCGAAAAGGACACAAAAAGCAGACGCACGTGAGGGTGAAGGCTGCGACCCGGCACGGCGGAGGAGCATCTGCACGGCCAGGCAGCCGAGCGGCGGCTCGGGCACGGGGCGAGCGCCGGGACGAGGACAGGGCGGCATCGCCCCTCGGGCATGCATGGGAAGGGTTCCCGGGGTTTTGGGGTGGAGGAGCCAGGCAGGGAAGAGCTGTGCAGACAGACACGTGTGGGCAGACGTGTCCCCACATCTCAGGGCACGGAGATGCCTCGTTGATGCTTCTGGCTGGAGACACAGAGAGCAGGCAGCTCAGAGCACACATGGGACACCCAGTGGCACACTGACACCCAGCCCGAGGGTGCTGACACAGCTCCTAGAGAGCGCCATCTCCACTTTGAGATGGTGCTCCAAGTGCCACCCCAGCCAGGTGGAGGTTCCACCTCTGCACCCGCACAGCCATCCCCAGGGATGTCCCAGAGAATGGCTCTGGGGAACCAGCTACCCCAGCTGCCCTCTCACTCTACCATCCATCCCTCTTGCTGTCCCATGTGCCCAGATGTGGCTGAGCACCAGTCTTGACACACAGGCCATCACGGGCTGTTGCCACCCATCAGCAGCCCAGCAGTGCTGCACTGGCAGCTTGGCAGCTGCCCTCCAGCTCTGATGGGTGGTGAGTGCCAAGGGACACACTGGGAGAGGATACAAGTGCCTGGCCAAAGATGGAGCCAGTCCCATCCTGCCTCCATCAGGGACATCTCTGTGCACCCTCCCCCAGGCCTCCTGTGAGCCGGGGGTGATTTGGGCCTGTTGCAGCCTTCAGATTTGGGTTGCACTTCCCTCCCCGGTCCAGCCTTGTCTCCCTTTGCTCTGCGCTTTGCTGAATACTCAACTTTCCTGTGTGAGGAGCATCAGAGATGTGCTCCCAAGCACTCCGTGACCCATGGGACACAAGGCAGTGTTTTTCTGAAGTTTCCCTGATAACCATGTCCTCTTGCAAGCCATAGAATTCCAGACTGGAATTCTGGTTGGAAGGGACCTTAAAGCTCATCCAGTCGCACGCCCCTGCCACGGGCAAGGACACCTTCCACTGTCCCAGGTTGCTCCAAGCCCTGTCCAACCTGGCCTTGGACACTTCCAGGGATGGGGCAGCCACAGCTTCTCTGGGCAACCTGTGACAGGGCCCCACCACCCTCACAGGGAGCAATTTCTTCCTAATATCTAATATAAACATCTCCTCTTTTAGTTTAAAATAGTTGCCCCTTATCCTATCACTATCTGCCCGTGTAAGAAGTCACTCCCCCTCTCTTTTACAAGCCTCCTCTAAGTACAGCCTTCCCCGATGCCCATCGCTGCCCGGACCGCAGGAAGGGGGGCTCAGGGGGACCCTCCCCCTGCCCGTGGCTGCGGCGGGGCCGGAACGGGGCTGTCATTCCTTACCGCCGGCTGCCACCTAGTGATGGAGGGACCGGGGCAGCGGGGACCCCGCGCAGGGAACCCGGGGAGGGATCCCAGGCTTGGGGGCTGGAGCCCAGGGCTTCCCTGCGCCGGGGATGCTCCTCCGGAGAGAGCAGGCGGGGCGAAGAGGAGGGGGGGGCTACCGAAGGGTCTGTGCCGCAGGTCCGCGTCTGCCCCACGCTCCCGGCACACCGGTATGTGGCAGGAAGATCTGTTCGTGGAGATGTCCAGGCTGTGTCTGCCAGGACAACCGCTACCTCGCAACCTCCGTGCCCGGGCAGCAGCACCCGGTGGTCCTTGTCCAAGGGTCCGTCAGTGGCCGCGGGGGAGTGGAGGGTGAAAGTCCAGCTGACTTCTGCCAGTGTGCCGCCAGCTCTGGCCCTTCTCCACAAATACTGGGCCGTGGCCACCTGGAGAGGGGCGCCTGCCCTTTGCTCTGTTTGCAGTTTCCCTCGGGCTGTTTGGTTTCTGTTAATCATCCCACGAAGGCAAACATTGCCGGGAAGGACTGAGGATGGCCCAGAGCTTCCCGCTCCTCCCGGCCCAGGGACCCTCGGCTGTGGGATGGGTCACACCCAGCCGGATCCTGGATGTTGGCCATCAACTGCCAAGAAGGGGTCCAAAAGGGAAGCAGGAAATTCAGGCTCTGTTCCCTATGGACACTGATTAGGTAGCCTGGGGTGGGCGCTGGGCATCCCTCAGTCCTCTCTTCACCACAGGGTCAGGCTGGTCCACCAGGGCTGGGGCTCTTTGTAGGATGACAGAGCAGGAATATGAATCCCAACAATGAATAAAGAAGACAGCTCTTGGCCCCATGGTGTAGGAATAGGCAAGGGTGAGGAGCTCAGCCTGGTGTGGCTGGGAGGGTGCTCATCTCCATTCCTGCACCCCACACAGCTCCCTGCAAATCCCCACCATCGCCAAGGGCGGCGCTTCTCCCCAGGCGGTACAGCCCACCTCCCCCGGCAGCCCCCCCGCAGGCTGATTGGCCCCACTGGCCCTGGTCTGAAGGTCACAGTGCTGCGCAGTGGGGGCAGCGCAGAGTCTGGGATCCCACTGGAGTGCTGAGGCTCAGCAGCACTCCGAAGCCGCCAGCCATGATTATTTGGGGTCTCCTTTCCCTCCTCCTCTTCACTGTGGCTAGTGGAACCCCCATCAGAAACCAGGATGAAGATATCCAAGTGCAGGAGAATTTTGAGGCTGAGCGGGTAATGGCAGCTTGTGGTCCCTTAATTCTGGGGGCAAAAGGGATGGGGTAAGCTTTCTTTCCTTTTCCTTCAGAAAGAAAGGTAATAATGCCCATGCCCATGCCAGGCTGTGTGGGGCAGGCATTGGCAGTGTGGCTCTCCCTGAGTGCCACTCAGAAAGTTCCAGCCCTTGGGATGGCCTCATCCTGGCAAACCCCAGGCTGGGTGGCTGCAGTCCAAGCACCAGGGAAGATGGGTCCCATGGGATGTCTATGGTTCAGGATGCAGGATTTTTGTGGGATGCAGGCTGCCTGGGAGATACCCCACAGTGTGCCCTGTCCCCTGCCAGGCTTCATACAGCCCTGCATGTGGGCCCAGGTCTGGGTCCCACCGGTATGCATGGGGGGATGCCAGCCTGATGCCTCTCAGCCCTGCCTCGTAGTCAGGGAACCAAGGAAAATCCTGCTTAGTGCTGATAACACTTCCCAAATCCTTCAGCAGCTCTGGCCTTTGCACCCTGCACCATCACCTCCCAGTTTCTCCCTGGGTCAGGAATATTTCAGCTCTGCAGAAAACCAGATGTCCCACCTTGGTGAGGAGGGCTCATGGTGGAGACGTCTCTCTCTTCTCCCTGCAGATGTACGGGAAGTGGTTCGACATCGCCATTGGCACGACCTGCAAATGGATGAAGAATTACAAGGAGAAGTTCAGCATGGGCACGCTGGTGCTGGGCCCTGGACCCAGCACTGACCAGATCAGCACTGCCAGCACCAGGCTGCGGTATGGGGCCCTGTGGGGGGCACTGCTGGAGGTGCTTGAGTGTCCTCCAAAGCCACCCCACCCAGGGTTGCTCCCTCTCCCACGGGCTGGGACAGACACGGGTTACTTGCTCTTCCTGGCATCCGAGCCCTGAGGAGGGGATGGATTGGGCTCAAATACCTGATGCCTTGGGCAGGGCGATTTCAGGGGCCCTGCGCCATGGCCTTGGTGCCCCAGACGTGATTTTCGTGCCATAACCAGGGAAAACAATCCCTCCAAGTAGCTGATTGTTTTCTTCCTCCCTCCAGGCAAGGTGACTGCACACAAGTCTCAGGGGAGTACCAGAAAACCAGCACACCTGGCAAATACACCTACTACAACCCCAGTGAGTTCGGCTGAGGCATGGCTGGGAGATGGGGACCAGCTCTGGGGACAGTTGGCAGAGGGGAAAGGGATTCAGAAGAGCAGGGCTCAGAGGCCACTCCACGGTTTGGATAATTTCCAGCCAAAGTATAGAGTAAAGCTGCAGGGAAAGGGCTGTTTGAGCACTGTCCCTGCATAGCCATGGGATGATGACATGTTGCATGTCACTCCTGTCTGCAGGGTCCCAGGCTGGGACCTACCAGCCACGCTTCAGGAGCGCTGGTGGTATCTCAGTTGTCCACAGTTCTTGGTTTCCAATCCCATCAGCTAAGAGGCTGGTGAGCCTAAAGGGAGTCATGGTTGTATCTGAGTCTGCTTCCCAAAAATTATGGTTTTTTTAATTAGATGCCTGATTTCAGCCCCCAGCTTTGGGGCTGTCCTGCATTGCTACATCTTGCCATGAGGGGCAGGAATGACATCCCTGTGTCTCTGTCTCACCCAGAATGGGATGTGTCTATCCAGTCCTATGTGCTCCGTACCAACTATGAAGAATATGCTGTCATTCTGATGAAGAAGAAAAGCAGTTTTGGTCCAAGCACCACCCTGAAGCTATATGGTATGTCTGGCCATGGCACTTGAGGGCAAGCAGGCTCTAGGGTGGACCAGCACAGCTCAGAAACACCACCCAAGTGTCTCTCAGCTCTCTTGGCCTTGAGGGACCTGACCATGGGCTTTGGAAATGGTGGCTTAGACCAGCTCATCTTTGGCATGGCAGAGGTGGAGTCTCATGGCTCCACGAGAGCCACATCAGGCACGGAACATCCAAACCAGCGTGGTGTTTGGGATGTAGATGGGGATATCTGCTTAGACAAAACCCAGTCCTGAAATGGCAGGAGATGCTGTCTTCCATGATTAAGAAGCATTAAACCCGCTTTGTCCAAGCCCTTGGTCAAAGCTGGTCAAGAACAACAGGCTGCCCAGGGAAGTGGTGACATCACTGTGCCTGGAAGGGTTCAAAAAACATGTAGATGTGGAGCTTAGGGACACGGTTTAGGGTGAACATAGCAGTGCTGGGTCAGTGGTTGGGCTCGATCTTTGCTTCCCTGATTCTATGTTGGGAAGGACCAGGAGGCTGGTATTGCACCTGCGTGCAGCCACCTGAGCTTGGTGGGTGCTTGGGGGCTGCACTCCCACATCAACCCTGCTCACAGCCCATTCTCTTTACCAGGGAGGAGTCCAGAGCTGCGGGAGGACCTCATTGCGTCTTTCCATCAGCTGGCTCTGGAGATGGGCATCCCCGAAGATTCCATCTTCATCCTGGCCAACAGAGGTAACCTCTCATGGGGCATGTGCCTCTCCTGCTGCCAGAGCACTCCAGCTGCTCCTTCTTGGTCTGCCAAGCTGGGGAGTTGGGGGATGGTCAGGAGGGAGGGAGGAGAGACAAATTCTTTGGTAGCATGGGATGAAAAGGAAATAAGGCCATGTATCAGTCAAGATTCCACCAGAGGAATAAGTTTCCAGTCAGAGGGGTCCGTGCTGGGCTGTCAGGTCAATGCAACCACACTACCGTGCTGGGATGAGGGCATGGGACACTCACAACTGGTCCCCAGGCTGGGTGCTGTCAGCACCTGGGAGGCTCCTTGCTCTGTTTGGGGTTCAGAAGGGGCTAGTGTGAGGGAGGGGGTGTGTGTGTATGTGTGTGTGTAGGATTTTGGGGGGATGCAGGGGGGCATGGGGACTTCAGGGAGATGGAGGGAGGTATGGGGATTTTAGGATGGTGCTTCTCTGAGTGGGAGGTGGAAAGCAGAAAGAGGGGAAGAACATTGGGTGGAACTGGGAGGGTGTCCCATTGCCCAGGGTCCTGCGTGTGCACAGTGCTGGATGCACAGAGGTGAGCTTGTCAGGACACTTCTCCTCTCACACTGCTCATCTTCTCTACTGCTCCTGGGCCAGGTGAATGTGTTCCTCAGGAGACTGAAACTGCTCCCCAGGTGAGTGGGCCTTCTGGGACCTTCTGAAGTGGATCAAGGCCAGAGACATCCCTTCCAAGCCAAACTCACTGGAGATCAGGTGTCCAGGGAGAAGGCGCCATGGGAAGGACATGTTGTTTGGGCAGTGGCTCCACTAACCATCCTGGGAGTTGCTCTTCCACCTCTGCTGATGGGATTTGCCTGCAAGGATGGGGGCAAGGAAGGTGCAGGCTGCAGGGGGAGGGTCCTGGTGGCCAGGTG
The DNA here is from genome assembly GCA_013397845.1 of Melanocharis versteri. Lineage (NCBI taxonomy): Eukaryota > Metazoa > Chordata > Aves > Passeriformes > Melanocharitidae > Melanocharis > Melanocharis versteri. The sequence goes on from VZTG01006295.1 coordinate 256,353, forward strand.
GGCACAAGAGCTTATTTCCAAGTGGAAGCCTTTTCCTACTCTGACTTTTTTCACAGTGTGAATGTTGCTGGTGTTTCCTTGCTCCTTGCTTGTCTGTGTGTGTACCAGCCAGGCTGTAGGCCCCTTCTCCAGGGGTGGGACAGCTTAGCACTCACTGGTCCTTCAATTTCCATCACTCAGCACCTCCCAGCCTCTCAGGGTTGAGTGTAGAAAGATTTTCTAGGGGGAATGAGACTTTCACAGGGGAAATAACCCAGCTGACTCAAGAGCAGGTAACACACCACTGAGGCACATCCCCAGCATGGGGCATGACTGGAGCACTTTGGGTGTCTTCACCCACAGCCTGGGATTGTGGACCCCACCCTGGATGAGCACAGGGCTGGGAAGATCATGAGGTGTAGAGGGATCACATCCTGCAGACCCAAGATCAATGACTGGAGACAGCTGGGAGCACAGAGGAGGGTTGGAGCCTCAGGTGCCCCTGACACAGCCCACCCTGGGGGCAATGGGGTGGGCAGCAGGTCCCACAGGCAGGGATTGACGGCAGTTCTGTGCTTCCTTACTGGTGCAGAGGGCACGGAGAGCAGTCCTGCCTCTGGAGGAGGGCTCAGCCGCAGGACCCCTGCCCACTTACATTGGCAATAAGGAAGGTAGGTCCCAGGGCAGGGGGCTGCATCGGGACGCCCCTGCCCTGCACTCCCATTTGCCTGTGACCCATGGTGTGCTGGTCCACAGACTCGTGCCGGCTGAGCCGGGACCCCGGGCCCTGCAGCGGGATGCTCTCCCGCTTCTTCTACAACTCCTCCTCCATGGCCTGTGAAACTTTCCTCTACGGAGGCTGTCTGGGCAACGGCAACAACTTCTACTTGGAAAAGGAGTGCCTGCAGGCATGCCGGACCGAGGGTGAGAATCCCGGCTGGGCCGGGGCACTGGAGGCACCTTTGTTGAGGCATCACAAAGGATCTGAACATTGCCTTGAATGCCACGTCTGGCATCCATGTGAGAGGTGTGGGGGTCCCTGTACCCCCTGCCTCATGCAGCTCCTGTCCCTGCAGCTGCCTGCAGACTGCCCATTGTCCCGGGTCCCTGCCAGGCACCGGTGACACGCTGGGCCTTCGATGCAGCCCAGGGCAAGTGCATCACCTTCAGCTATGGGGGCTGCAAGGGCAACGGGAACCAGTTCTACTCGGAGAAGGAGTGCAAGGAGTACTGCGGGGCTCCTCAGCTGGCAGGTATACTCCCCTTGGCTCCCACCCCAGGGCAGCAGCCTGCACCTCCTGTCCTGCATTGGGTCTGCCTGGCGTGGGGATAGGGCTGTCCTGGTTCTGAATGGGTCTGTCCTGACTCTGAATGGGTCCAGGATGGGCCCATCGTGGGCCTGGGATGGGTTTGTCATGGGTTCAGGATCAGTCTGTCTGCGGAATGTGTCTGGACTGGTTTTGTGCTCTGCCTGGGGTGGGTCGGTCTGAGTCAGGACGGATCCAGGACGGGTGTCTCCTTGGGCTGGGATGGGTTTGTCATGGGTCCGTGATGGGGGTGGGATGGTTTTGTGCTGTGCCTAGGAGGGATCTGTCCTGGGTGGGGAATATGGCCATTAACCCACAGACAGTATGGCACAGGGGGGCTGGGCAGGCTGCAGACATGTTGAAGCCATGACTGAACTTCATCATGGTCTTGATGAGAAGGGGAATATCCCCAAGCAGGTTGGGGTGCAGTGGGGAGCAGTGGAGGCAACAGTCCCTGGGGTGAAATATTTGGGGGTGCGGGAACCCTGATACCAGCTAAGGACCAAACCAGGACTGGGGGCGTGACACCTGCCAGGCCCCCCAGCTCCAGGCAGTGCAGGAGTTTCCATACTGAACCTCCTTGGGAGATAGAACAGGCACCACTCAGCCCTCAGGGGAAGTGATCACCAGGTTGTCAGGAGCGTGGCAGAGGAAACCTTCCTGCAGCAAGGGGTGACTGAGGCGTCTTCCACCGTATCCAGCCCTGGGCGAGCCTGCTCCCAGAAGGGCAGGAGTTGGGGACTTGACCTGACCCCACAGATGGGAGATGGAGCCTTTTTTAGGGCAGAACCCATATTTTATAATCTCTGCCAGCAATGTGAAGTCCATTAATGCCACCACGGCGGGTGGTGGGACACGAGATGCAGGACAGCATGGGTATGCATAGGGGGTCTAGACTGCTGCCCTCGTCCGTCACTGCAGGCAGGGACAAAGTGGGAAGTAGCATCCATTATCTGTGACTGCAGGGTGATGAGGGGTCTGGGGGTCTGTCCATCACCTGCTGTGTCTCTCCACTTGCAGAGGACGAGGAGTTCCTGCATCTCGCAAACTGATGCAGGCAGAGGATGAGGGGCTGGCACCCAGCACCAGGGTCCTGCAATACGGTGCTGCCGGCTGTGGCAGCACAGGCCATGCCTCCAGCAGTAAATGTCTCTAATGTGACCAAAGAGCCCAGTGTCAGTCCTCAAGCTGGTGGCGAGCAGGGTGGGGGGCGCAGGAGGGGCAGGGGATGCTGTGGGGTCCCCTCTGGCGTCCCTGGTGGAGTGTCCCCACCTCTGTGGGGTCACTGCGTTCTCCCCACTGAGCCTCTGCCCCTTCCTCAGGCTGCTGCCCTCTGCCCACATAGGGCCGGGGTGGCCGGGGGGGCACCGAGAGGCTCAGGGGGTCCCGCTGGATGGGGTCCAGCCCCCGTTTCCCAGGGAATGGGGGTGGCCTGCCGGGAAGGGGACAGCAAGGGAGGGAACGAGTGTCCGCTTCTCCTGAAGGGTAAATGATTGCAGCTGGCTCCAGGTCACGGTGGGACCGGGGAGACCCATGTGTGGCCGAGATGGGGGGCACGGGGAAGGGGGACAATCACGGGGGGTTATAGGGGGTTTGCAGCAAGGGATTACGGGGTGTCAGAGAGGACCCTGAGGGGTCACAGAACTGAGCAACGCGGTTATGAGCGTCACGGGAAAATGGGGCTGGCACAGGAGGGGACGACATAGGTTATGGAAGGCCCAGGGGGTATAGGGGCCCCAGGAAGGGATTAGAGGTGTTTTGGGGTAGTCCCAGGGATGCTGTGGTTGCCTCGTGAGGAGTTATGGGAGTCACGGGTGAAGCTGCCAGGAGGGAATCGCGAGGGTCTTGGGGGGCTGTGAAGCTGCCAGGAGGGCNGCCGGGCCCGCACACCTCTGCCCCGCATGGCTGGGCCGGCCCCGCCGCAGCCCTGAGCCGCCCCGTGCCTCCGCCGCGGCCGCCCGGCCCCTGAGCCCGCGCTTGGCCCGTTCCCCGGGGTGCAGGTGTGGCGCCACGAAGATGTTCTCGGCCCTGAAGAAGCTGGTAGGCTCGGACCAGGCTGCGGTCCGCGACAAAAACATCCCTGCGGGGCTGCAGTCCATGAACCAGGCGCTGCAGAGGAGGTTCGCCAAGGGAGTCCAGTATAACAGTAAGTCGGAGCGCTGGGCCGGGGGGCCTCGGCCAGCCCGGGGAGAGGCGGGGGGCCCCGTCTGGTGCCCCGTGGGGTGCCCGGGGACCGCAGAGGGGGTGGGAGTGCGCGTGCTTTCCTTGTGCAGATTGGTGCTTTTATCCGTGTTCGCTCAAAGCCAAGTTTGGAGTTAAATTTTGGAGCTCGTGGGAGGAGTAAGGGATGGGAAACTTTTATCTTTCGGTGCAGGACTCGGGAGCCGCGGTGCAGCAGCGTCCCTGAGCGCTGCCTGCCGGCTGTGGCACAGGAGAGAGTGCCTTGTATATCAGTTTGTGTCAGTTCAAGCATCAAGAGGGTAACTCCCCTGAGTGCGTAGGTGACCTTTCCTGCAGCCCAGGATAATGGCGTTTATAATTAAGCTCTAGTGGTTATATGGTAAGAGTCTATTAAAAAGCTCAGCCCTGCCGGGTTTTAATAAAAGGTGGACGATGAATACCTCTGTGTGCCCTTGGTACATCATTTCATCCTGACTGTCTTTTCTGCAACTGATACGTTTGCTCTTTTCTCGGGGAGCACTTTCAGAATTCTTTCAGTGTTGAGGCTTAGAGCTGCATTTTTCCCTTGGAGCTCAGTAAAGGTGATTTGTAATACAGTGTTTGAGGAGAGCACTGTAAGTATGTGAAATACATCCCAAAGTAACAATTGTGAGGCAGGGACAGCAGTTTTTTCAGCCTGCTGAAAATAGAGCTGGTTCCAGAGAGTGCTGCAAGTACCAGCTCATCTGTGTGGATCCAGGCAGGCAGGAGAGGCAGATTGCAGAAGGCTGAGAGATTGGCAGGTGGGAAAAAGACTGATTTGTAAACATGGCACTGGATAATTTCTGTGAAGGCACACGTGTTAGAGAAATAGAGCTTCATGGTCTGAAACAGAATGTGATGGAGAAGTTACACTTTGGGGTTTGGGGTGTTTTTTTCTTTCTTTAATATTATGGCTGTTGAGTGTGCTTTGGGACTGAGGTTTCGAAGTGCTGTGCTTTACTAGAGAGAGCATTTGGTGCCTTTATCTGTAGCACATCTGCAGATATGCCAGTACTGTTTAATTTATAAAATTAGTGTCTTAGCAAGCAGTCCTGAATGTGAACAGCAGCAGTGTGATTGTTGAGACTGGATTTCCAGTGAAAGATGGGAGTGAGGATGAAGGTGCTGCCTTGGAACACAGCACTCCATCCTTAAACATGTACTGGAGATCTGCTGGTCTCAGACTGTTGGTTTGTGCAGAGGCTTCGTGTGGCCACAGCCCAGAAGACCTGCGTGCTTCACGGGCAGCTGAGTGCCAGAGATCAGGTAGCTAATACCAGCTTGTGAATTATGTAAGAGCCAGGAGCTGACTTGTCAGACAGGGGAGGTTTGTGCTGCGGACAGAAGGGATCAGCTGCATCCTGCTGGCACAGGATAGGACCAGCTCTGCTCCGTGGTGACTGCATCGTGCCAGACCTGTGGATGGGTACCTGCCTGCCATTTGTGCAAGGCCGAAAATGCCAACTGTAGCTTGGCTGCTTTTTGTCTCATTACTGAAAGCCTCAGGAAAGGTTTTTGGTTTGTGCTCTGTCTTACCATGATTTGCATTCTAGTTACTGCTTTATAGCTGAAATAAAACTGCAGCTTTCTGTCACTGTCTTAAGGCAAGGTTTCCAATCTCCATAGTAACTCTTCCCAGCATCACTGTTATATAATATTTATAGGAGATACAGGCTGGCTTACGAAAGGGCTTCCAGTTACCCCCTGTAGCCATGACACTGGGGAGATGGGGAACGTTCCAGCGCGGTGAGGTGGTCTCAGTTGATGGTGGGCTGTGAAGGAATGTCATTACAAGGGCCATTGCTCAGGAAGGGCAGAGCTGCAAATCCTGTGCATTGCCAATTCTCCTTTCTTGGCAAATTCCTGACATTCAGCAGAGGAGTGCAGGATGTGGTTTGGAGCCGCCGTTAGCACACAAAGATCTTTACAACTCCTCTGTTTCCCTGAAACTGCCTAAACCTAAACCAAAGGGCACTTTGATTTGTTTTACAGAAATGTGTCTTTGCTGCATAGACTGCTACATATCCTGAATGAAGCCTGTTTCCCTCCCAAAAATATATTTGGTGTGCTAAGAATACCTTGGGTTGTTCACTGATAAAGCAGGCTGGGACACAGGCTTTGTATCTGGCTCTGGGTGCCTCAGTGGGCTCAGAGCAGCCCCTGCTGCGGCAGCCCTGCAACTCTCAGGTATATTTTGTAACAGACAACCCTGTGTTTGAGGTGATGCTGAAGGCTGTGAGGTGTTTTAATGGCACCGACAGTTACAGACCCTGGGCAGAATAGAGCACTAAGTTGAACCCAGATGATTTGTTTTGATGGTCCCTCTCCCACACAGTCAAGTTTTCAAAAGGTAGAGCATTGCAGGATGGGAAGGTTTAGATTTCTAATGAAATGATGAGAGCAGAAACCAGTACCAGCCTTTGGCAGCAATCATGTCCTTTGCTTGGGACATTCTATTGTAAAACAAAAGCATTTCCACTCTGCATTCCAGCACACACACACTCTGTACCGTCTGCATGGAGCTGTGTGGTTTGCATGCAGTTAACACCAGAGTTTCCTGAGCAGTCAGAAAGCACAGTGCTGAAAATTATGTGGGTCTGTGCCATGTATGTCATGGCTGGAATGTTTATAAGGGATCATGATTCCAAGGGTGTGGAACCAGTCTTTGTGAAAACCTGCTCGTTTTCCTGCTTGGGATACCCTGGATCAGGTGTGCTGTGTGGCTGTTCCGAGGGCTGTGCTGGCCCCATGAGGGAGGATGGCAAGAGCAAGTAGGCAGTAGTGCTTGTTTGAACAAATTGCAAGACCAGTTGCAGAAGGTAATTTAGCACCAGGGTACTCAAATGTGACCGTTTATGTAAGGCAGTGGTGGGCAAACAATGGTTCTGGTTGGGTGTTCCCTGGGATTTGCTGATCAGGGGCAGGAACAAAAGACATAGAGGTGCCAAATGTTCATCCATTCTATTCCCCAGACATGGAACCCCTGCTCCATGATGCTTTACACATTGCATCCAGTGTGTCACTTGACAAACCCTGCTTCTGTGTGTGCCTGGAGCACAGGCTGAACAGTCACCGGTGCTGGGATAACAAAGGCAGTAGCTCCAAGAATTCCCTCCACTCCCTCTCCTTATTACTTTTTCTGCCTAACATAGTCCTTAAAAGACAAAACTCAACTAATACCATTTATCTTTTTAGTAAGCATTTTAGTCCTTACTTCTTTTGTGTTGCTTTAGAGTCATAGTTCCCAGACTCATTGTTAAGTATTTTCATTCAGCACGACTCCCAAAAGAAAGGCTTCTCCTCTTCCTGCCACTTCCCACCTTCTCTTGTTTACTCTTGTGGCTGACACAGGTGTTTGTGCAACACGTGCCAGCCCTCCTTTGCCTGCTGCTGGCCTGTGCCTGTGGGAAGTGTGCTTAGAGGGGTCTGCAGAGCAGGTGATGCTGCTTTTGGCAGCAGAAGAAGCTCAAAGCGTTTCAGTTCAAGTCCCAAAAACCTTAATGAGGTTAAGGTTATGACCCTCTCCGTGGGGTTATTAATTTGGGGATCTTTGCTGCAGAGTCCTGGAGGAATATGGGCAAAGCTGGGAATTCCTGGTTTCTAGTTCTGAGTTGGTCTCAGACCTGTTCTCTGGGCCTGTATCGTCACTGCTCTGCTTCCATTTCCCCATCTGGAGAATGGAAATCCCTCTGGTTTTCCTAATGCAGTGACAATATGAATGAAGTGATTTGTTTAGCTTTTTCCTTGCCTTCTGATCTATTCCCCATCCTTACCCTTCTTCCCGCAGATAATTCTTCTGTCTTTGCTACAAACCTCTGGCTGTTCGCAGTAAGTACTGATTTAACTTAAAATCAAAATAAGGCAACAGTTTTACTTGACAGCATTAACCTCGCCTGTAATTACTGTTCCTCTTTCCACGTTCAGCCACAGCCCAGGCCTGTGATGCACCAGCGTGGCTGGGCTTGGAAGCTCACTCAGCTCTTCCCCACCTGGCAGCTGCCTGTCAGTGAGCACACCTGCCCTAGCCAAAGTCCCAAATACAGACTTTGCTTTGTTAAAAGCGATTTGTGTCACGTGCCTTCTTCCTATTCTGTTTTTAAAGACTTTTTCTTTCTTCAGGAAAAGAGTCAGTGAGAACTTGTGCACTGTGTAGGAGAAGAGAGATCCTAATGGAGAGTGCTGGAGCTGGAAGGGGCCCTTGGACCTGCTCAGACTGAGCGTGTGGTGCCACAAGCACCTTGCACTGATCAAAACGTGAGCTGATCAGGGCTCGGGGGGATTCCCTTGCGCTCCAACCGTGCCTCCCATGTGCTGCTCACACTGCTCGTTCAGCTGGGCACTGGAGCTAGAGAAAAAAACTGAAAATGGATAATTTTGAGGTTATTTCTCATCCAGTTCAGTTTCTTGATCCAGCTCCATGTTTAAGTGCATAAAAAATGGTGTTGGCATGAGGAAAGACCTGGGGGAGGTAAGGCTGTCCCTTTTGGGGAGAGCTCACAACTGCATCATCTGGTAGTGATCCTGAAGATGCACCTTGAGAGCAGCCTGACTGTTTAAGGAAGGGTCTATTTGTCCTTTAAAACTCACTGTTTTAGTATCTCATGCTGCATTCTGGGGAGGGAGGATATGAATTTGAACATTTTATGGCAGGCAGTGAGAGCATTTGGAAAGGTTTGGTTTTGAAAGGGGCAAATTCTGCCTATGCCATGGACTTGCTTCATGATTCCAAAAAATCAAAGGGATGCTCTATCAATTATTTTACCAGCTGTAAGTAGGAAACAATCACACACAAGGTGACAGGAAATGCAGGAACTGGTTTGTTGTGTCTGCAGAGATGCTCTGGGACCTTTAAGTGAAGTCAGCCTATAAATACTGTGTTCATTTTTGCCTTTATTATCCTGATGTGGTGTTAATAAGTAATTTTGAAAAAGAATAAACAGCTCTGAAAAAGAATAAAGCTCTGTGTACAGCAGCAAAAGCACAGTGGAACTCCAGCAATAGACAGAATTCCTCCACAGACTTTGTGTATGTTTTAACTTCAAGTTGACCTCTTCAGCTCCTCTCTGAAATGCCTGCAGCAGCTCCTGAACTGCAGCAGAAGGCAGCCTTCTGTCTCAGATCTCCTTGCCCAAATGATGATGCACAACCTAATGCTAATCACCTGACTGCCATTAGATGTCTGTGAGGTGGCCCATTTTCCAGGGGATCATAGCTCCAAATCAAAACAGAAGAATAAGAATTCAGTTTAGACCAGCTTATGTTTTCCGGTAGCCATGTAGTTGCCAGTAAAAACAAAGGTGGCATTTAAAAAAAAATTTCCACAATGTAACAGAAAATTTAGAAAATAATAGGTAGTGTTTTCAGAAAGAACGAGATTAACATTTGAATTGACTCTGGAAAGTTCATGATATTGATTGTTACAATTTTTGATATCTTGGACACTCACTTTCCTTGGAAGAGTTTGAATGAATTTCTGTCTAAACTGAAGCAAGCAGCTCAAGGGCCTGGTGACAGGAGGTTGTAGCCCAGTGAGGGTCAGGCTCCTCTACCGAGTAACGAGGGGGAACAACCTCAAGCTGTGCGTGGGAAGGTTTAGATTGGCTGTTAGGGAAAATTTCTTTGCAGAAAGGGCTGTCCAGCCTAGGCTGCTCAGGGCAGTGGTGGAGTCCCCGTCCTTGGAGGGATTTAAAAACTGTGTGGCTGTGGCACCTGGGGACCTGGTTTACTGGTGGCCTTGGTAGGGCTGAGGGAGTGTTGGAATAGTTGATCTTAAAGGTCCTTTCCAACCTAGATCATTTTGTGATTCTGTTCTCTCAAGGCATGACAAGTGTTTGAAGAGAAAGGGAAGGGACAGGGGAGGTAATGGAAGGAAAAGTCTGGCAGAAAAGGCCAGCAAGGGCATAGGGTATGACAAAGTGGGAGTAAGGGCCGGGGAGAGGTAGAGAAGGCAGGAGGATGTCGCAAATGTGTGATTTAGATCACTTAAAGAATGAGCAGCAGCTGTACGAGCAAAAGTGGTCTAGATATGGTATTGTTCAAGTGTGACTTGACAAGGGTCGATGGCAAAGTTCACTTTGTTACTGACCACATGCGTGAAACACCCCAAGGAAAATGGAGTTAGAATTGAGGTGGAATGAGTGACACAGACCCGCCTCTTGCATTATGAGGCTCAGATGAAACCCCCTTTCTAAACTCCTGATGGAGCTTAGGTGCACCTGGGTCCAGTCTTAGTCTCAGACTTGAACTTGGACAGTTTATGTCTAATGGAATTATCTATACAGAGTATCAATTTCATCAGTATTACCTCCACATGCCATCAGTCCCTTACTGAGGATCTGTTGGGCAAGGAGGGTTCTCTTATTCCCAGGTAAAGGACCTCAGACCTAGAGAGGTGTTCCAGTTGAAGGGGAGACTCACTGGCAGGCAGTCCAGCCACAGTTTAGAAAGAGCTCGGATTAGACTCCAAATCTATCGGGGTAAAAGGTCTCCGCCTCGAGGAGAAGCTTAAGAGGTGTCCCAGCTTCAGGGGACGTCCCCACCGTGCAGCTGCACTGCCCGGCATGGCGAGCTCAGGGAAGGCTCACCCTAGCGATCGTGTTGGTGGGATAACATGGGGGCTCATAGTCTGATTGCATTCAATGGGAAGGGTGTGCAGGAGGCTCCTTGTACCCACATCTTTTTTATTCCTTGATAAACGAGTCTTGGAAAAGCTGCCTGGTATTAATCCATGTGTTTAATCCATGATTGGTGTGGTGTTCTAAGCTCAGGTGCACCAGTGCTGGCTGTGTCACTGCTCCTCTCTTCCGTAGAGGAATTCTTGGTCCAGCTATGGCTCAGGCCTTTGCTTCCTTTAAAGCCTGAACCAAACTGCTGCTGGTTTGCTTAAGGAGTCGAGTGTGTCCATCACAGAGCAGAGGCTCAGCTGTCTGGAGTTGTGCAGATTCTGAAGATTCAACCTTGCTGTTGGTTCGTTTTGCTGAGCTAGTGTGAGTTACTGAATAAACACTGATTTAAATGACTGAGGCTCATATTTTCTAACGAACCCCATCGTGCCTGTGTAGTATGGGAGGACTAATTGCATCTGAATAATGCTTGCAAAAGGCTTTTCACAGCATTCTTCAAATTGTGTTTAGTCACTTTATTTATGTTTGCTCTTTTCTCCAGTGAAAATTGTCATCCGAGGAGACAGGAACACTGGCAAAACCACACTCTGGCACCGACTGCAGGGGAAGAAATTTATTGAGGAATATATTCCAACTCAGGAGATCCAAGTCACCAGCATCCACTGGAATTACAAAAGTAAGATGGAAGAGGGTGGAGGGTGTGACAGTCATGGGATGGTACCTTGGGGGAGGAAATTCCACCACAGCCTCATTTGTTTCTTTCTTCTCTGTCTGCTTGAGAGACAAAATGGTCTCTCAACACTCTTTTAAATTTATTATTCATAGTCTCTTAGTCACGTTTTTAATTTTGTCAGAAGTTCTATATTATAAGTGTTAAAGAATATGTCTGTGGAAGCCACAGTTCAAGGGAAGTGTTTAATAGGTGGTCTAGAACATTTGAAATATTTGTAATATGCTTTACATGTTAAGGAGCAGGGGTTATTGTAGAAATCTGTCTCTGAGGCCCACTCTGCTTTGGGTGTTACTGTGTAGCCTAGAAGTGGATACATGGTGGAAACTGGATTTCACTGATGAAAATATAAAGAGCATCTGGTGACTGGGGAAGATGATGTTTCAAAAACTATTGTAGTACTATTAGCTCTAGGCTGACTTACTGAAGCACAGAAGTGCCAGTGCCTCTTTTAAGTTCTTGCTGAGTGATCAGATGTGGTTTTTAATTTTTATTTTCCTGGTTGCAAGTGGCTGTGAAAGCCCTGCGTCCCACCTGGAGAAGACACTGCAGGCACTGAAGTTGCATAAGGCTGTGATTCAACAGTACATTCAGTCCAGCTTTCAGGTTGCTGATCGAGAATGCCACAGCCTTGTGGGATGAACTCCTGATTCAGTAGGAAAGTGCTCTGTAGGACTCAGTATGCTGTACAAAAAAGGTCAGCAGTTGTTTGTCATTATCAGACATTGTACATCTACCTCACTCTGGTCTTCTGTTGGATCAGGTACTGCCCAACTCCTCCCAGCTGGGAGAACAGCCTGTGCAGTGGGGTGAGCACCAAACGGAGTGCCATGTCTGATTCACCACCAAATTTGTATTGCCTGGTGATACCATGATGCCCAAGTCTCGTGATAATGCTCATGAAGCCATCGTATTTGTTCACTAGCAGATCTGCTGTGGTCACACAGAGGTGTTTCACATCTGCAGCCAAACCTCTGGCATGGTGTATGTTAGCTGTGACATCCTTCCCCTCACTCCTCTTCCTCTCTCAGGATGTCAGCACATCAGTTACTGAGGAATGAACGCAGAGCTTACAAGTTGGATGATGGAAACTATCTCCAAAATCAAATTTGAATGCTTCAGACTAAACAGACTTAGATCAGAGTAAGAAATAAAATTCCTCTTTCCTAGATATCCAAGTGTAAAGAATGCACTGAGTGTTAATTGTGGGTTTCTGCAGTATCATGGGTTAAAGCATCAGAGTTGGGTTTCCTCTCTGAATGGGTGCAGGTAACACAACACTGGTGGTGGGTACAGCTTGGGACTCTGGCATTAATTCTAGGAAGCTTATTAATGTCTAACTATATCCATGAACAGGTACAAAATGTGTACATGCAGAAAGGTGTTTGGAGGAAGATCCAGTCACTTCACCTCTGTCTGCATTTCTTTTCCTGGGCCGAGGGTCAGGCGCTGCTTTTTCAACACTGATGCAGTCCTAGGGTAGAAGACACCTACACCTGAGGCTGGCTTTGCTGTGTGCTGAGACCCACTGGTGTATAGGTTATTTCTAGGGCCCACTTCAAACCTTGGTGTGCTGCATTTCAGTAGAGCTCCCTGGCCTGAGCTGACAGCAGTGCGTGCAGATGCTGATGGGCTTTTCTCAAGGTGAAATGTTGCTGACCTTGTCAAACTACCTGCAAGGCTGTACCTGAAACTGTGCCTTTCGTTTGTGTTTCTTTTACATTGTAAGACACTGTACTATTGTTTTAGTAATAATTCCCACTAATATAGGAAATTTTCCATTGGCCTTCTTAAAATACGTTTCAAATAGTAACCCCAGTTTTAAAGACATTTTAAAGTCTGTTTCCTGCTATGAGAAATTTCCATCCAAGGCTGGTGATGTGGGCCCTCAGAGTACTTGGTTCAGGTCTAAATTCTGCCCTGTTGGCCACGTTAATCTGTAGAGGAAAAATAAATTTGTTTTTCCTGTGTTCATGCCCTCAAGCTACCTTGAATAAACATTATGAGGTAGTTGGCGGCAAATATTTACAGATATTAATTAAATCGCTGTCAAATACTGAAGGATTCTTACATTGCCTGGTCTTAGAAGAATTCCATTTTAGATGCAAAATGTAGCACCTGCAGAAATTTTATACCGGAGGAATTAATAAAGATAGCAGAATCTGAGTTACTTCTTGATTCAGAATGAACAAAGTTGCTTTTCTGTGCCAGTTATAATGGGTATTTGTAATTTTTGTGTCCAAGCAAGGAATTACCATTCCTGACCCTAAGGAACGCTTTTTTGGATTACGCTAGTCACCAATTTTATTCTCTGTTTGGAAGCCTCAGAAAGGGAGTATGAAATAAGAATTGACAAATAGTTTTGCTTACATCCTTTGAATGCCTGAGGGATGGGAGTGAGGGATGGCAGAGTTGCTTTGCACTGTTGGATTTGTGATCCAGAGCATAGGAAGTGAATCCTGTCATTGAATGAGGGTAAAAAATGTCTGAGGGTCTGTGAGTTCCTGGTGATGAACCCACCCACAAGGTGATGATTCTTATTTTTAAATGAGCTTTCTTGCAATTGGAGCCTTCTCCTGGCTCTCCATAATCTTCTGGCAAAGCAGTGTTCAGTGTGCCACTGGCCATGGAGTATCTGGTCAAATAGCAGCTCAGGACAGATCTTTGGAGTGCTTTGATTCGTGGTTTGTGCTAATCCAAGTTAGGAAGTTGCAAGGATAAACTGGCGTTCTTTTTGCTGCCACAGAGCTGCTTCGAGTGAGATGCTGCTGGGTATGAGTCACACACCAAAGCCAATGCAGCAGCACTAAAGCAATTATCCTCTTGCATGATCAGGATAATCAGGAATGACAGTAGTGATGAAAAGGAAGAACTTCCTGTCTGTGAGCTAGCAGGAGCACATGAAAATATGGTTTTCCTGGGTCTCGTGCAGTCATTTTCTTTGAGAAATTGTGCCCTTCCTCTCAGCCAGAAGGGCGTAAAGCAGGTCTGTGGGGTCAGGGGGTTCAGCTCCCCAGCTGCTAGGACTGTTGCTGCTCAGCAGGGTGTCAGTTCTGTGGGAATCACTCAGCAGGCCAACACATCCTAACTTAGGGTGTGTTTGGCTACTGGGAAGGAGATTGAGAGCTCAGGAGCAAAGTGCCAGTGCTAGGCCCCAGGTCTTCCCAAGGGTGAGCCTTGTCACCGCAAGGGCTCACTTCTCTGAACTGTTAGTTCAGAGACTTCACATGGCGCTTCTGGAAAGAACATGCTGCTTCACATGGCACTTCTGGAAAGAGCAAGCAGCCTCCTGGGCTCCTCCTGAGCCCATGCAAAACCTGGGGAAGGCAAATATCTCCTACCCTTTTGCAGCAACCCTTGATTGTGGAAAGGCACCAGGATTGCCTTGCCAAGTGCAGGGCAGGAATCGGGGACAGACCTCCAGTAGCTGATCTGTGTCCCAGCACCTGCAGGGACACAGGGAGAGCTCCTGCAGTGCCAGTGCCTGGGGGAGGAGCTGGCTCAGCTGGCTGCCAGGTGAGTGATTCATAGGTTGGACTTTAGCCTACCTGGTTTGATTATCTATAGAAATATTCAGGCACCGAGTTAATTAGTGGGGTTTAGTGGTTTGAGCAGAAGTATTTGGGCTGCGGGTGCTGTACTCCCATGTGCTTTCAGTCCTGCGAGGCACTGCCTGGGCTGACCCAGGGGGAGTCTCCTGTTCATCCAGTGCCCCTGCCCAGCTGGCACATGGGAAGATAAGCAGGAATTACTGTGAGGAAAACAGAGGCTGTTTTTGCTTCATTCATAAATGTAAAAAAGGGTCTTTCTCCAGAAGCAAAGTATCAAAGTTTTCCTTTATTCATACTCTGTACAATATTTTGAAACATATAATTAAGCCAAGAATGAGTTCTGTATAGGAAATGCTTCCTGGTTTGATAATGACATTTAGATAAACTCTCATGCCATCCTATGATATTATTTTCTACTCTGAGGTATTGTCCTCCTGCTCAAAGTACAAGCTTTTGCTTCAAAGCCTGTAACGTTTCCAAAAAGCAGCTGTTTTTTGGAACAACTTCCTGAAAACCGGACTGCTTATTTGGATTCTGTAGAAACATTGAACCGGAGCTGCTCATCCTTCATGCCACCTGAACGTGAAGTAGCTGCCTGTGGGTACCAGCAGTCACTGGAGTTAGAATTCTGCAGTCTTGCTTCAGATTTTAGCAACTCGGATAGATGTTGCTGGTTATAATTTATTGATGCTGCAGCTCGACAGGAAGCAAAATTGCTAGTGAGACCTTATTTTTCACAAAATGCACCTGGAAATGTGCAGAAAGAACGGGTTTCTGTAGCTGCAGGTCTGTCTGCACTGGCTGTCATGTTTACATGGAAATGCCGTGATTGATCTTTCTTTAAAGTGTGTATTCCTTTTGCCAGTTGTATGCCTTGTTTATAAACCAGACTTTTTCCTCAAAATTAGATTTTTATCTTTTTTGAAAGGCTTTATATGTTATGGAAAGAACCTACACAAAATACTTATAATGTGCTTCAAACCTGCCATGAACCAGCATGGAAATCCAGCCATCACTTACGTGACTAAGAATATTTATGAAGTTCTTTAGATAGCATGGTTTTGGTGGACATCTGGGACCTTCAGCAGCTCACTGCCTTCTTGTGGTTGGGGTTTCTTCTTGCACAGAATTTGCTTTTCTTTTGACATTCCTATGCTTTGACATTCCTCCATGTTGGCTTTGGGTTGGGCTCTCTGAGTGATGGGTGTTTTACTGAAACCTTCTAACCCTTTGTGTTCTATTGTGCTTCCAGCCACTGATGACATTGTGAAAGTTGAAGTCTGGGATGTAGTGGACAAAGGTAAGGTTTATAATTTTCTTTCTAATGGAGATTCATTGTTCTTTCTCAATTTAATTAAAAACTTACGTGGAATTCACGTACCTGCTTACTTCTGCTTACTTCTGCTCTAAAAAAAGTCTGTATTTATGATATCACTTCCTGAAAGAATGAGGAAAGGAGAGTCTCCTATGCTAGAACCCATTATCTGGAATCTGAACTTCAGATCAAACCCAGTGCTCCACATGCTCATGACAGATGAAGTGCCTGCTGCTCTGTGCATTTCAGTTCTCTGAGCTTTAGAATAAACTTCACCTTCTCCCCTTTATAGTTTCCTGTATGTTTAGACAAGTTCTGAGTTATTTGTTCTGGAAGTTCTTGTTGAGCTGTTTTTGTGAAGGCATTCTGTTGTTAAATTGGTAAAACTGTAGCTGCAGTGGGTAATGTATGCAGGGGGGAAGGATGAAAGAGAAGACCAATTACTTAAATTCAGTAGGACAGAAAATGCAATATGTGCATTCCAAAACCTATTCTGAATGCTTAGCCAAGGAAAATTTTATGATATATAAATACATTTTTCATTAGTTTTCAATTTTTGTCAGAGTATAAGCTTTTGTTTTATAAAGAGCAAAACCAAACCCCAAAACATCTGTGAAGACACAGTCTGGATGAAGTGCAAACTGGGATGCAGTGGGATCTGTTCCTGGAAGGGGTTGAGGTTCAGATGTAAATCTCTACAGCCCATTCTGTAGTCCCAAATGCAGATGTTGTTTGGCTTCTAAGAGGCGTTTAGTACCAGCCAGGCTCCTGGTTTAGTGTGTGAGTATGGTCAGGAAAGCAGCTGTACAGGTAAGCAGCTCTTGCTCTGTGAGTTATGCTCCTTGTTTGGTGTCTCTGTCCGTCAAGTTTGTTGACCACAGTCATCGAAACGCAAACTTTGATGGTTTGTCTGGTGCTGCCTTTCCTGCAGCCTTGGCTGGAATCCATGCTTTCAGGCATTCCTCAGCAGAATGGCATCTCAGAGGCACCACCTGTGCAACTTACACTTGTGTTACACCAAAAACTAAGAGAAAAAGTCAATAGGGAGTGGGAAAAGGAGAAATGTCATTTTTCATGTTAGCTGAACTGTATTCAAAATAGGGAAAAAGGAAAGACAATTAGAGGTAGCATCTCTAGTTCAGATATCTAATCAAGCCTTCAGGGTAAACTTGAGCCAGAAACTTTAAATGAAAATCCTGAGCACTTTATCTTTTTAGTGTTTTAAGCCCCAGTTTTCACAGAGTAGATAAAACCTTGCTTAGGCCAGAGTTACTGCTGAAGTCAGTCTGATTACAGTTTGGCTTTTGGATTGTGGGATAACAAGTGGAGGGCTGGAATCTGAGCTAAACATCTGCGTTCCTGCCGCCTTGCAGCTTTGGGATGAATAGATAGATATTTTATTTGGGAGTCATGTGGTTTCAGCATTTATTTCTGTGAATAGCTTCTCTGAGCAGTCATCTTCTCAACTAGAGACTTGTCGTTTTTTTGGCGAAGGGGACGGGATGTGCCATGTGCAGATGTTGATAACAGCTCTTCTGGTCCTGCTTTAATTTCTGACAGCAGCGCCTGTGTTGGAAATCTCAAAGGACTCTCTTCCCTTCACTTTATATTCTTTTGAAGTAAAACTCATTCTGTTGAGATCCGTACTTATGGACCACAGATATGTACTTTTTTGCAATCAGTTGTACTCAATCAGTGCAGTGTAAAAATCAGATCATCATGATGTTAATGAAATCAAATCCTTTCCTATTGCCATAGCATTGTGGATTCCTGATAAGTGCAACTTTAGGAAAATGTTCATATTAAGCATGAAGAACTTGCTCATATCTAACTTTCATCCTAATGTTACAACATTTTTGTTTTCCTTCTGTATGCTTAGGACAAAAAATCCTCCTGCGTGATGCTTTGGGTGAGAGCCACACTGGACTGTAGACTTGCAGTAGTAAAGTAGCCAGTGCTGCTGTAGCATAGTGCTGACAAGACCTGATCCTCCTGGTTTTTTTTTTCCTTGCCTGCCAGATCCTGGCTAGTGTGCATATTTAGAGTTGGGCAGAACACTGCATTTATCAGGCTGGATTTGAAACTGTCAGAAAAATGCATGTTCTGAACACGTGTTTCAACATAAAGTTTTCCAGGCTAAAATTCTTTGGCCAGTGTTTCCCCATTTCCTTTTCCAAGGAAATTAGGAGACCTCTGTTTAAATGATGTGGGAAACTGTGTTGAAAGCCCTGATGTGGGTTATAGCTTAACTAATAGGTGCATCCATGAGCTGCAGTTTTCAGCTTCAGTTGTGTAAAGCAGCTTTGAGCTCTCCCCTGCTGGGCCGTGCTGCTGTTCTGCAGTCACAGGGGACTGGGGGGAATTGCAGGAGCTGCACCCTGAAAGCCTGATGTACATTTCTGGGCTGAGGTTAGTGGTGATCTTCCTGAGTGGTGTCTCTCCTAGTGTTCCCCAGAGGTGTGCTCCCTGTCCTTGCTGGTTCATCAATGTGGGTTTTCCCTCCAGAATCCTCTGGGATGCAGAAGGCAGCTCTGCTGGCCCCGTCTAGCCAGTGGCTTAGCTTGGTATTGGTTATTTAGTATCCAGGTGATAATTTGGAAATGTGGGGAGGTTTGTTGCAAAAGCTTCAAAGTCTGGGGTTGGTTGGTGTAGTGAGGCAGCGGGGAATGGCAGCTGCCAGACTATGCTGCTCCTCTTGGCTTGTTCTTGGCTATTTGGGATTCTTTTTTTTAATGTGAGGATTCCCTGGAGTCCAGACTTTCCTGCTGCCTGTTGCATTCTCCTTGGGCCTGCTCAGGGAGCTGGGATCATGTCTGGAAAGCTGCCATTTGTTAAAATCCTCTCAAGATGAGCTTGCCTCCAGCTGTGGATTGTACTGGATTTTGTGTGGTGTGTGTAGTAAATCTCTCCTTTGCTGCTCTTGGAACTGACAGAGCACAGGAAAGATCTCTCTCAGCGAAAGTCACAATCCTGACTCATCTTTCTGGCTTTGCAGCAAGTTGTGTAACTGCTGCAGGTCATAAAGCTCTAACAGATCCTGAGTGCAGAGAACCTGCTTGAATGCAGGAGATGCAGGAATAGTTGTGAATTCCTGTCTTGTAACTTCTGCCGCTTTGGTTCCCACATATTTTCTGATATATGACTGAAGGGATCAAATAATATTTTTTTCTGTCGCCCCCAAAATAGACAAACGCTTTCCCTTGTATTGAAGATTCCTTTCCTCCTTGCTGCCCCTTTACCCCTCTGCCTCCCAGACATGTGCTGCAAGAAGAAGATCAGAATTCATATTTCTATTATTTTCAGATGTCCCAAGTTAGATAACAGAAAGGATGCTAATACTCCAGACATGTATTTTCAACTGGCGAAGGGGAGCAGCTCCCTTGCATGGTGGACAGCATTTGTTGGCAAGCTATACTGAATCCTTCAATCTTGCAGCAAAACTGACGGTACATACTGATGCAGAGACTCAAGTGATGATCACAACGCCAGTGTCCAGTAGGAGCTGTTCTATAGACTCCAGGGCACTGCTGCCAAGGGTATTTAGTGCCAGTGTTGCTCTTATGCCTGTAAATGAGGAGCAGGCATCGTTCTAGGGAGAGGACCTGAGCCATTGCAGCACCAACACCTGTGTTTTCTGATTGAAGCTCGTCCATTACACATCAGTACAACTCAAAATCTGGACCTCGTGCATATAGTGACACAATCCTCACTGTGCCCTTGCCTTTACAGGCTGAATTACATCTTTTCACTGCACAGATCTTATCTTTGTCTGGTTCATCCTGCAGTTTGGGTTCCAAAAATAGAGCCTGTGCATGAATCTGTACGCACATGCGCTTTTCAGCTCTGTGACTCCTTTGAGGTGACCTCCTTTGCAGCACTGATGAGCAGCGTGCGAGAATATTACTCATTCCTCTGGATACACACAGAAAACTGTGAGCAGGGAGAGGTGTGCGGGTTGTGTATTCTGTCTCAAAGCATTGACTGTAGATGTGCCCAGGTTAGACAGACACCGTGATAGTTCGGGATGGGAGGAATGATGGAGAGTATTTGTGGTTGCTTGGGCTTCTCTTGTAATACCTGGAAATTTAGGTCATGCCAAGCATGATTTAGCAGTGACTCCAGAAATAGCGATGTTTTGATATTCAGAGAAGCTGCACAAATGTCACTGACTTGAAATGAATTGAATTGAAGTGGGAAAAGACATGCATGACCCAGACATCCCACACGTTCGGCTGCACTGGGAAGAATCAGAGCCTAGACTTGGATCCCTCAGGGAAACACATTGCCCAAATGACGAGGGATCAGGATTAGTATTTCTGCTATTTTCAGATGTCAGCAGTAAGATGACGTGAGTGGGGCAAACATTTTGCAGTGATGCACAGAAGCACCCACCAGAATTGCCTGCTGTAGCCTGCAGCATTAAAGCTTTTTGGAATAACTGTATTTTCTTACTATTTATCCTTGAGCTGTGTGCAGGAAAAACAAACCCTGTTTCACGTGCAGCATCTGGCTGAACCCTGAATTCCACATGTGATTCAGCAGTTTAAGAGTTGGTGGAAGCTATTTTGGTCCTCAGTGTTACAGAGTCTTTTACAGAGTCAGTGGGAGGGTTTTTGGAGGTGCGTATGAGCTGCGAACACCTTCTGTTGTCAGCGACGCAGGAAATTTCTAGAAGTAATGAGAAGGAATCCCAAGACTGTGCCAGTATAATTTAGTTAACTCGTCATTATTTAGACTCGGAAAATACAGAACAAAGTTATTTCAGGAGTACAGTTCTTAACTAGTGTCAGTAACATCTGGGAGATACTTGGTATCTGTCGAACATCACTCCTGAGCTTTCAGGGTTATTCTTTGTGCAGTGCTTATCATTGATAAAATTCTGGAAACTCAGAACATTCAGTTTAAACAAGAGGACAGATTTTTTTATGGTATGTCCACACTAAACCTCTTCGGCAGTAGATGACAGAAGATCTTGGGACTCCTGGCAGTCCTTAGAGCCAAGTGTCTACAGAAAATCATGTCAGCTGATGCCCACTGATAATCATAGGTACAGATACACCTCTCTGCTGAGACTCCAGGCTGTAAGATTTGGAAACACAATTAGTGTGTAACTGATTTGACGCAAAGTTTTCAGGGAGGCTGAAGTTTAAAAACACTCCTTTTCTGGGGGTGCTGAGTTAAATGCCAGTGGTACTTTAGAATGTCAGAACTTACCAAATGCTTCCCTAAGCTGTGAGGAAAGAGAGAAGCTTTAACTGCCTTAGAGGAAGCAGATGAGTTGGAGAGACACCTCTAGATTCCGTCAGGTGGCATCATGGCTGTGGGACTGCAGGGCAAGTCTCTAGCATGGTTTTCTAGTGTCTTCTACAAACGTTAAGCACATTGCCTCTTGCACTTTTCTGGGAGCTTAATCAGGGTTGTACTTGTTCCCTGGCTTATTTTTATGTGCTTTGAGTGGTGCTTCTGGAGGATTTCCTTTCTGCGCCTTCACTAGTGATGCCCAGACGTGACCCTCTGGCTCTGGCCTTTGGAGCATATATAGGCTGTCTCTCCATCTCCACAGCCCCTTTCTCACAGTTTATTTGATTTCTCTTGGATTTCTTCTTGCATAAGTTCTGTCTGTCTTTGAATTACTTTACTGTTCATTTTTTAGTAGACTAGATGGGATTCTTCAGCAAGGCCCTCCTCATCCCCCAGGCTTACAGTAGAAGTAGGATCTGCTTTAAGATCATGTTCAAACTGCTGTGCTCCTGTCCAGATCCATCCTCCAGTTCTTTGCCCAGTGTAATGCTTTTTATGTTTTTTTTACAATTCTTTTTAAGGAAAATGCAAAAAACGAGGAGATGGTTTGAAACTGGAAAATGACCCTCAGGAGGTGAGTCACCTGGAATGCAGAGGTCTGCCTCTAGGTGGGAGGCCTCTTGTCCGCCTTTGGTCCATGGGGAGCAAGTTCTATGTTTGTTTCTGCTCTAAGGCCAGCCTGGCAGGTGGGTGAGGGGCAGTGGGATCCCTGATGCTCTGCACTCTTTACTCTGTGCCTTTCAGCCCTGCTCCTGCCCTCCCTGCAACTTCCTTGCTGCTTTCCGTTCCGTCACTGGGAATGACTGTGCCCCAGATGTTTGCTCAGCAGCTTTGTGCCTGTCTGCCTGTGGGCAGAGGCAGAAAGTCCTTTTGTCAGGGCCTTCTTGTGGGGCCTGAAGAAGTGACTTGATGCCCTGCTCTGGCCGCTCCTCAGAGCTGGGCTCTTACACTCTCACTGATGCCAGTCTGCTCAGGCTGTGCAGTCAGATAAGGAGAATTTTCCTCAAAATACTCTCCCATGGGAAAAGCCTTTATGAGAACAGTTACCACAGCTGCTTCTTCCTTTGCAAACGTGGGTGCATTTTCCACTCCTGGGAAATGAGTGAGAATTGTTCCGGGGGCACCAAATTCCAGCAGGAGCCGTGGAGACCGAGTTGGGACCATGGAGACCAAGTTGGGACCAGTACTATCTGGACTTTGCAGCATGCGGAGTCCAGATGATGGAAAGCCAATCGGGTACTAATAAATGCTGTCAGCCCTCTGTTGGAGAAGCTGCCTCCTGCTTTTGGACACCAGAAGCATTAGGAGTAAAGCCAATATCTGGGTCAGGAAAAAGATGGAATGGGAGCTGTGTCCTCTGTCCTCCACCCTGTAGTTTATATGGAGTTCTCTTGCCAACACAGGATTTGGGAGCACAGGGGAAAGGGACAAGGATGGGTTTTGGCATGTGCTGTCAGAGACTGTCAGGTGCTTCACATCCTGTTCCTACCAGAAATGGAAGCTGGGAACCAGTGGGTATCTTATTTCAATGATAATGGTGTGAAATCCAAGGATGCTCCTTACAGTGGTTGTCACTTTAGGAAGTTTGCCTATGCAGTACTGTGTCCATTGTGTTTTGTAGCCTGAAGTTGAATCCAGTTATTTACTGCTTCTCTGCCTTTATTTCCTCAGGCAGAATCAGAAATGGCTCTGGATGCAGAGTTCCTGGATGTCTATAAGAACTGCAACGGTGTAGTGATGATGTTTGACATCACCAAGCAGTGGTAAGAGACCTTTAGTGGCACCGTGTGATTCTCCCTTGTTCAGGCAAAACAAATGACTTCCAGATATCCAGATTCCCAGTTGGATTTGGAAGCTGATAACCTGCCTAATGAGTTGAAGCAAGCTTATATCCCTTAAAATAAAAGCTTTATCTTGTGACATGGCTTTTAATACACTCCTCTCCTGGGCTTGTTCCAAACAAGCAGTGTCCCCATGGGTTGTGTGCTGCAATTGCTGATATGCTGCTGGCTGAGGCTTGATAATTAGTGCTATCACAGGTGCAAAGTGCATGTTACAAACCCCTGCTCCCCAGAACACAAGGGAAAGGAGAATGCTAGTGAGAAATTCCCAAGAAGCTGGTATTAGTAAGGATTATTTAGAGGCCCTAGGCTGCATTAATGTACAGAAGTAATGAACTGTTCATTTTGCACATCTGAGGAGGGTGAGAGAGATAAGGAAACCAGAGTGGAAGGAGGAGGGGATGAGAGCTCCTGCTTTATATTTAGGCTGGTGTTGTTCAGGTTTGGTGTGGGTCAGTGAGCCTGTCGACAGCTGAAGGGAGGGAATCCTTTCCTTCTGCTGAGCCCAAACCGTTTTGCAGGACTGAGGGCAACATTGCTGTAGGAGATGTGAGGATTCTGGTGAAAGTGGATTATCAAGCTTTTGATGTTGTTTTTGAATAAAGAATCATCCAAACATATTGAAGGTTAATGTATTTCTCTGATGGGGTAAAGAAGCCACAGACTTGGAAGGATTTTGGAAAAAAAAATCTTGTTGTTCTTTTTTCTTTGTGATTTGTGCATGAAACTGCTAACAGAAGGATGTTCTCACTCATCTGCCTCTCTCTCTCCCCTTTGATGAAGGACATTTAACTATATTCTGAGGGAGCTTCCTAAAGTGCCAACCCACGTTCCAGTGTGTGTGCTTGGGAATTACCGGGACATGGGGGAGCACCGGGTCATCCTGCCCGGTGATGTGCGGGACCTCATTGACAACCTGAACAGGTGAGAGGTCACCGGGCAGGGCAGCAGGCCTCAGCAGCTCCCTGCCATCACCCGTAGGTAACTGTGTCACTGCTGTGTTTCGTATCCATGTCACATATATCCTCTGCCCTGCGCCTGCCTTGGGCTCCCAGAGCTCCCCATGTCTCACAAGCAGCATCTGCTGACACCATGGGCCCTTTGATATGGAGCAGATAATTTGCCATGTTCCTGGAAACAGGGAGTGCCAGGCAGCATGTGCCTTTCAGAAGTGCTGTTTCCAACAAGTCATCTTCTTTCTGGATAGTCCTTCTCTTGTGAGAAGGACTCTCCCCACGGCACAGCTGTTCTCTACTCCAAGTGGCTGAGCTACACCAGAGCCAGCCAGTGCAGCTGTGTCCTTGCTCTGCCTCTGAGCATCCCCCACACAGCACTTGCGGGGTACGGCCAAGTAACACCTCCCTTGCCAGCCAGACAAGCATTTCCATTAAGCAGAGATCTGAGGTGCTCTGTTACGTAGTATAAAATAGTATTTGTTGGTCAAGATTCGGTAGATTGTGCCTTTTTACGTAGTTTTATGTTTTTAAGGTACTTTTTTCATTTTCCTCATCTCTTACTTGTTTATGCCTGGGTCAGGCACAAAGAAATTGTGTCAGTTTGAAGACTTTATCCGTGATGAAATAATTTCTTTACAAATTAATTTCTATACATGATTTTTGTCAGTCTGACTGTGGTTTTAAAACAAAACCTTCACTGTGAAATGAACAGCTTGTAAAGCTGTGAATCCCTAGTTTAGGAAAGCAACATCCCTGTGTCCTGACAGAGTATTTCTTAGCCTGGCAGGCACATGGCACTGTCACACACCAACAGCCACCTTCTGCCACCCTTCAGTGTGAATTTTGGCTGTACACAAAGTAGTGAGTCCAAGCAGAATGACCCGCTGGGCTACATTTGAGGCTGGGGGCTGGCTTGTGGGGTGGCTCGTGGTGTGTAACTCAGCCCTGTGCAGGGTGTGCTGGTTACAGTGTTCTCCTCTCTGTTTGGCACAGGCCTCCCGGCTCCTCCTATTTCCGCTATGCTGAGTCTTCCATGAAGAACAGCTTTGGCCTCAAGTACTTGCACAAGTTCTTCAACATCCCCTTCTTGCAGCTGCAGGTAAGGCAGGGATGTTATCCTGGTGTGCTGGGTGTGTGGGACAGATTGGATTTGCTTCGTCTCTAAGGCAGGAATTTGGTATTTGGGGTTTCATTTGCTGTTAAAGGATCCTGAGTAGATTTTGTTTTCGTTAGAGCTGGTATAACAAAATTAGGTCAGACCATTGGTGCCTGTGACTTAAACATGTCTCTGGTTGCAAGAGGTCGGCTGTGCTGAGTTCCCAATGCTGAGCTCTGGAGAAAGGTTCCATCTTCGCTGGCATGAAAATGGCATCCAGTGGTGCAGTTACCAAGTCAAAAATGTAACATGCACACATTTGTTAAACTTTGGATTTCAATTCTGTTCAGTTAAAACTCAGATGAGAAGAGATTTGGCCATTACCTAAGCAGTTCAGGAACCTCTATTTGCTGAAAACTTTTGTCCTAATGGTAAAGGGCATTTAATATGAGATCCACGTGCTTGGATCCTGTTCACATGGACCCAATCTCATATTTTCTTCATAACTGAGGATTCTTGGGAGGGCTGAGGGAAGGGCAAAGGCTGTGAAGGGTGGGATTCTCATCTGGGGGCCTTTAGAAGATCACCTTTTCGGGTGATCCTACTGCGGTCTTTTAGGATCAATAGCTTATGCTTTTTGAGGACACATATGATGTTGTGTCATTGTTTTCTATCAGATGGGAAAAATCCAGGCAGTTGATTGTAGAAAAACTCCTCCGTCGTGGGGGGTTAATGATGAGAGATCTCTATAAGTAACTTTTGGATTAAGGGGTTTATTGTGGAAGGGCCTTGCTTAGAGCTGCTAGCTGCAGCTCAAAGCAGGCCAGAGAGGTGAGGGAGAGAGGCTTGAGGGCAGGGGATGATGCAAGGGAGACAGCAGGGCGAGAGGGGGTGAGAGGAGTAAGATGTAAAGAAGAAGTGAAAAGAGAGTGTAGGAAAGAAAGAATAGAGTGCCAGGTTCTCATTTACAATACATTAAATCGTCCTCTGTGATGAATATTCTAGTTTCCAGTAACCAATGTGGTGCAAGATACAAATCCTACAACATTGACATGCAGCCTATGAGAATCCTTACATTACCATACTGCATTACATATTAAACTCTAAAGACTACTCTTTGGACCCATTCCTGTAAGCCATCAGGGTCTGATCTGGCTCTTCCGGCCTTATGTGCAGAGGGTATTGTTCAGTCGGGGGGATTACCTTCTGTCTGCCAGACCATTGTTCTCCAGTTGTGTATTAGCTAAGCTTTGGTATTTCAAAGCTTGCCTTCATTTCAATCTCAATTACAGTTTTCATATCTTCAGCATCTTTGTGCAGACAATCATATCTATAAGGTTTCTCAGTCTCATCTTCCCCTGCAGTTGATCTTGGTTATCTTTCACCAGTAATTGAAGTGTCTGTGTGTATTTTTATATAAATAATCCCCAGTGAAATGCCAGTTCAGAAGGAGCTGAGATATATTAGTGGATGTTACCAGGTCCTCAGGCTGCTGAGCAGAAAGAACCAGGATAGGAGAATTGAATGTATAAAACCCCAGTGAAACAAGTCAAACAATTTTTTGAGGAGGAGGTTGTAGAAATCTGAGCTATGAATCCAGCCTGCTGCTCAGTGGGGAAGATTGAAATCTGCCAGTGTGTTGCTGGTGAAATGTTTGGGTTTATGACACTGTGCATTTGGAAGCTTTTGGTTCCTTCCACCCTTTGGGGTGGTCTTTGGTTTTGGGGCTTTACTTGATGTCAGACTTCTGCCGAGATGAGCTGCATTGGTTTTTCCAGTGCCCCTTGCACTCGTGCCACAGGTTTATGAGCAGTGCCTCATGCTGCTCCATGGTAGCTGCCTTGGGGCACTTTGCTGCTCCCAGACACTCGCTGGGAACCTTGTGTTGGAGTGCACAGGGACTGGGGCTGGCCCTGTTTAACATCCAGTGCAGCATGAGCTGAAATTTGTAGGAAAATCACATCTAGACTTAATTCCTGAAGGTACTACTTATCCCTTCAGAGATCCTTGCCAATACCAGGCTCTAGAAAGGAGTTTTTTCCTTTGGAGCAGAGCAGGATTAAAGGAGAGGGGTACTGCTAGGTATGAAATGCACATAGAATTTAATCAGGCTCAGAGGTTTCTGTGTCCTTCAGCCTGCCTGTCCACAGCTTTCCTGGGCAGAGTGGTCCAGCTATGTCCAAGGTCCCAGGCTGTGCCTCAGCAGGGTTGATGTCAGGGTGTGGTTTTCAGTGGCACATTCCTGTGCTCAGTTTACAGTCATGCATCTTCCATGGAGAAAGCAGGGGCTGAAATCCATACCCCCAGTACAGAGCACATTCTCTCTGTCAATCTGGGCTCTTCAATTATTTATCAGTTCATTTCCAGGGGCAGGATTAGCAAACCCAAGGATGCGGTTTAGCTGTAGGTATTGCTGGTGGCCCACAGATGGGATCAGGTCACCCAGGCCTCCATGTGCTGCACTGGAAGGAGACAGGATTCTGCAGACAGCTGAAATTGCCTTATCCCAGGAAGCCCTTGAAAGTGGCTTTCAGCCAAAGCATTGGTCTGTAGCACATTATTTATTCTCTTCCTTTGGGTCATTGCTAAAAATAAGCTGTTTCTTTAATATTTTAATAACCAGCATGGTAAAATAGAATATTTTTTTTCAAGTATTTGGAAGTTTGTTAGTAGTGATGAATTTGTACAAAATTATCTGCAACTCTCTCTTTATTAAATCTATCTTCTTGATTTATTGTGATCTGTGAAAATTAAAATAAATAAAATGGTGTGTGTCTCAGTGCCAAAGTATAAGCCAAGGCACACCACTTGTTTAATAGAAGTCATTATCAAAGAGCCTGAGGTAAGCACTGGAGAGCAGTAGCCCTTCTGTCTCTGTTTGTTCAGCTAATTTGTTCAGCATGTATTTCACCTATCTTAGGAAACTGAGGACAAAGAAGCAGCAGACTTGCCCTTTTTTGTCTCATTATTGCTTATACTGCGTGAATAATATAAAACTATGGTATCTGCTACTGCTGAGATCTTAATTTTCTTGAATTCTAAAATACAGAATTTGAATTCTAAAGTCTATATTCTGATTAGTGTAGCAACTTTAAATATGAATAGCATATTTTGCTGAATCTTTCTGGTCTGTAAACCACAATGAAGGAATTGGCATTAAGTAGTGACTTCATAATTCCATGCATACATGTTAATTAAAGTCAAGTTTCCATTTGCAGAGAGCACTTGAATATGATGAATAAAAATTACTCAGCAAAGAAAAGAGGCATTGCTCCAAGCTCTTAATACAATGGCAAAGGTAAACATGAAGACTCTGTATGCCTTGGAAGCAGTAAATTAGCTTAAATGATCACAGAAGCCCTTAAATTTCAAGAAAGGCTATGTCTTCCAGTAGATTAGGGTTATCAACTGTGATGAATCACCTAGTCTTACAGTACAAAATAAAAATTACTTCTTTTGCTGATTTCAGTCATGGTAGAATTTGATATAAATCAGTTGCTCCATGGAGAGCTCAGGCTGTGCTGTGACCGTTCGCTAGGACACAGCACTCGGTGTGGTTTGTATGAGCCAGATGAGTGGATTGCTCTTCAAATCTGTGCAGTGTCTTGATAGCTTCAAAGTTGTCACGTCTGTGAAACCATAATGCCAGCAGCATGTGTGTGTAGAGACCGAACACCATCGCTTCATGCAAATGTTTGTCTTCTCAGATGGATTTTATTCTGGGAATTATGTAATAGATTTCCTTTTGGGCTTTTAATCTGATGGAATCTTTCTGCAGTGAATTTAAGTGTTGTCAAGCAGGCAATTAAGAATTCATCATGGTTATTGATGCTAGCTTTCAGAAATATTTGTCAGAGCAAAGCTTAAATGTGCTTCGAGGATAAGGCAGTTATCAAAGCAGAAAGCTTGGCAGTTTGGAGGAAGCCTGGGGTTTCTCTTGCATCTTCTGCCTAGGCAGGGATGCAGCCCATGGCACCAGAGACCTGCTGTAATGGGGACTGTGCAGGGCTGGGAGTTGCCAGCCCAGCTCAGCACAAACGGTCCCTGCTTCTGTGCCACCCAGTGCATAGGCAGTGGGAGAGGGAGGATTGATGCCCTCAGGCACAGAACATCGTGGCTTTTGATTCCAAAATTTGGGAGGTGAGCTGATTGGCATGGGCAGTGCCCAGCTGTGTGCCAGCCAGCTGTGCCTGAGCAGAGGGGATGGGGCTGTGGGGCAGGATTTTCACCACTGACAGCTCTAGTCTTGTCCAGGGGATCTGGAATGATGTTTCTGCAGGAGTGGGTGCTGTGTCAGCCCTGCAGGGCCACAGCCCATGAGAGAGCTGGCTGTGCCTGTGGCTATTGACCTCTCCTTGCTGCTGTCTGGATGTTGGGAGGAGAGAGTCTGTTAAGCCAGCACTTCCCCTCAGCTGAGGTTTTTGTTAGAGTTCTGTTGGAAATGTGGGGAAGGAAGGACTGAGTGAGGCAGCCCTGGCTTACATCAGTGCAGTCAACTCACTTTATTGCCTGTTGGAAATGGACTAGGGTGTCTGTCCCCCATCTGTGGGACAGCAGCTGCAGGCAGAGGGGCAAGGACTTCTGAAATGTCACTGAGTTGACAGGCTGCACTCACCCATCTACCCCGACGGCAAAAAAAAATTATTGGAGGA
Source organism: Melanocharis versteri (assembly GCA_013397845.1). Classification (NCBI taxonomy): domain Eukaryota; kingdom Metazoa; phylum Chordata; class Aves; order Passeriformes; family Melanocharitidae; genus Melanocharis; species Melanocharis versteri. The sequence continues at coordinate 285,906 of VZTG01006295.1, forward strand.
GGAGGCTTTGCATCAGCTGGGTTCTGCTCCCAGAGGGGCTAATTTAGCCCGAGAAAAATCAAAGGCCTGACTGAACAGGTTGCACAACTGATCTCTGCAGGAATTGAATCTGTTCTCCAAATGTAACTGGTGATATGGTGTCTAAAATAGCACATTATTGATTTATGGCTGAGAACAGCTCACAGAACAAGGTGCTTCTTACACACAAACTTTATGGATTCGCTACTTTTTATTCACTTTCTCTTTGTGCTCTGTATTTAAATGGACACCATGATCAGGGCCAGGGCTCCTGTTGGATGTGTTACTGTGGTAGAGTGGTGACACAGGATCTCAGTGCGCAGAGATCTGTTAAAGTGACCCTTCTGCTCAGACCCAGCTTGTTTTCCTTTCCTCAGAGGGAGACGTTGCTACGGCAGCTGGAGACGAATCAGCTGGATATTGATGCAACTCTGGAAGAGCTGTCAGTGCAGCAAGAGACTGAAGACCAAAACTACGAACTGTATGTCACTGGACTGTCTTTTCTAACTGCTTTGGGTGTCACAATGAATGTTGGGCAGCCCCAGCTGTGGCATGTGGCCAGGTTGAAGAGTCTAGCAAGTAACATTTAGGGATCCTTTAGATAAGATGTTGCTTTCGAATGGCATCACCTGAAGTAAATCATGCACCTGGGGATCCCTGGGGAAGGGTCTGCTTCCTACGGGCATGTGACTGGGGAGGGCAGGGCAGGTGGGGCTGAGCAGCACACCTGGAGCCAGCACATGCTGAAGGGATTATAGATTAAGTGGTGGAAGGGGATATTTTCTATCTTTTAGCTGCTCAGCGCACAAGTTGGTTCCTCTCCTGGCTGTTGCACTCATGTGTATTGTGTGTCTTATGATAGTAGAAAGTAGTAGCAACAACACTGCTGTCTTTTGTTCCCTTTGAGCACTTCTGAACTCCTCGGTGTGTTTCTGGATTGAAATAGTGGCTGGTTCCTCTGCCCTGTGTCTGTTCTGTGCCCTGCTCTGTGCTTGGCTGCTTGGAATGGAGTTTGCCAGGTTTAGCCCCACAAAGCCAGTACACCTGTAGCACAGTGAACAGGAGTCCATGTTCTGGGAATTCTCATCACAAGGCCTTTATTGCAGTTGTGTGCAAGCCAGAAAAGACAGCCTCAGAATGTATTGAAAAAAGATTATTTACAGGCAGCTTTGTTTGGAAATTGGAATCAATGGTTATGAAATATTTATGCACAGGCTTTTGGACAAGTATTTTTCAGACCAAATTTCAGGTTCCATAACTTTGTTCAGCATGTTTTCCTTGGAGAGCACTGAAATATCCCAATTCACACAAAGCAGTGCTGTTTCTAGAGCGTTCACCTCATTCTCGTCCTCAGGGCCTAGTTAGTCACCTCATGCCTTCAGCACTTCTCTTGATGTCCCTACTCAAAGGACTGGGCTGTGTGGGCCGTGCTGTCAGATGGTTTTCCATACTTTTGTTTTTACTGCTGCAGTAATGGGAGGATACTTAACGCGGTGCCGCTGCTCGCCCGACCCCCCTCGGGGGTCGCCTCGNGAGTGTGAAAGTGGCAGCTAGGCTGCAGGGACTAACATAGGGAGGGAAAGGGATTTTGGGACGAGCACAGCTTCTCACCCTAAGTGAAAGGAAAGAGAGATGCCTTAGGAACGCTGCCTGAGCCTGCTGAGGTAACCCAAGTGATCTTTGAATCACTGCAACAGATACTTAATAGAATCAAGAGTTGGCAGAGCTGTTTCAAACTCACAGCACAAGATCTTGCTGTTTTGTCACCTCTTGCCATACTAGCGGCTTCAGCATGTGCTGGGACTCCATATGTGTCACTTCAGCTCACAAATCCAGCAGAAAAACCGGTTGGATGGGGCTTGGAGCGGCCTGGTCTGGTGAAAGGTGTACCCTGTCTATGGCAGGGATGTGGATTGAGATGAGCTTTAGGGTCCCATCCAACCCAAACCAGTCTGGGATTCTGTGGCTATGAAAACTATCTTCTGCCATATCTACCTTTGGGTTAGTCTGTATTGGGCTGGCTCTGAGAAGCATCTGAGAAGAGATCTTCGATCTTAAAAGGCTGCAGCGGCAGTGTGGTAGTGGTGGAGGGGTGGCCAGACCTCCTAGTTCCAGCAACAGGTATTAAACTGGATCATCCCATCCGGTGTGACCACACTGCCCTGCTGGGAGGCCGTTAGCATTGTCAGGCTGCAGATTAGCTTAACATGGCCTCAGAAATACCAGAGCCTGACAAAAGAGGAGTTGCTACAATATTAAAAGCAAGACTTTTCTCTAAGATTCTGGCTTAGCAAATAGAGTGACATCTTTTTGCAGCTGGCCAGCTCCTGCACATTCGTATCTGTACTGAGACCAAAGTTCTTCACTTTCAGAAAATAACACTTCTTTAAAGAAAGGGCATTAAAATACCCCTGGGTGCTTCCTGGTAGAGGCATGGATCCCAAAAGAAAAGCACCAGGCAGTGTCATGTCTCAGTACTTTGATCACACTGACTAAGAGTGCTATTTTAGGGTTTTTAAGGTTTTTCTCTGTACCCTAGGTAGAAACAGAGTCTGTTTGTTTGAGTGGCACCTCTGTGAGACAGATGAGCTGCAAAGGGGTTACTTCAGCCCCGGAGTTGAAAGGTATGCGCTTCCTACGCTCAATTTTTATCCCTGCAGGAGGTCTCCAGGCTGGAATTTTACAGCCAAAGACCCAATTTAAGGAAAGACTCATATTCATATGTCAGAGAACCCAGGTTTGGGTAAAGTGTCAACCTTAGTAGACAGTTTGGGCTGGGAGACAGAGTACCTGTGGAGGCAACAGTGTGTGATGGGAATCAGAGCTTGCAGCGGTGAGGCAGGTCTGCAGTGCTCGTTATTAGGGCTCGGAAAGGTCCTTGCATGTATACTTGTCGGACGCCCATCATCCTGGGATTACCATGTTTAATATGCTACATCAGTGAACGTCCAAGTGAGCACCTGGTGCATGGTCTGCTGCGACTTGCCCTATTGTGCACAGCGTGCGTGTTGATGCAGTGTGACTTGGTGACCCTTGACAGATCACAGAATCGTGGAATCGTTGGGGTTGGAAAAGCCATCTAAGATCATCAAGTCCAGCTGTTAACCCAGCACTGCCAAAGCCACCACCCAACCATGTCCCCACGTGCCACATCCACATGTTTTTCAAACACTTCCAGGGATGGTAGCTCCACCACTACCAGGGCAGCCTGTTGTAATGTCTGACTGCCTTTTTTGTGAAGAAATTTTCTCTAATATCCAACCTGAAGCTCCGCTGGTGCAACTCGAGGCCTCTTTTGCTTTTTCCTTTTTGTTGCTTGTTACTTGGTAGAGGAGCCTGACCCTCACCTGTCACGCCTCCTGTCACAAGGCCCCACCTATCACACCTCCTGTCGCGAGGCCTTTGTGTTGGTTGCTTCAGTTTAGACAGCATTGGGAGTTCTGTTGTGGGTCACCCAAATTGCATAGCAAGGGGAGATGACCATGGGTATTTGGGGCCACGGGCCATGGTGTGGCTGCTGCAGCACTTCCTCAGAGGCCATTCCTGCTCTCCTGCCATAAAATCAGGCCATGGAGCAGGGCGAGGTGACAGCGCTAGGACATCTTGGTTATTCATTCACCCCTGTGCACTTCTGGTAGCTGCTCTGTCACAATGACCGGTGCTAAATTTGGCTCGGTGAGAACAGAAAGAGAACAAGAACTCTTCCTCCTGCTGCAGCGGGGGGACCTGAGGACAAAACATCACTGATCCAAAATGTGAATCCCAGAGACAACACGAGGTGGCACACGATGCTGCCTCTTCTGCCTTACGTAAGCCTGCCTGGGCAACCACTGCCTGGCTGTGCCTGTGGGAGACATGGTCTGCTTCCAGTTCTTTCCCTGTGTTTAGGCTCCTCGCTGCCTGACGCGTGTCTGGCTCTGGTACTGTTCCTATGCTTTCAGACTTTAAATTTTCAATGCTGCTAAAAGAACATTTCAGCCTTTTTTGAGTTCTTGAATTCTTATTAAATAAACAGCAATTACTTTTATGATGTTCTGAATTTGTACCTAATTTGCTCAGTTTCTCCATTTTTAATTGTACCCACCTTATCTTCTGTTTTCAAGGAAAACTTACTTATGTTCAGTGTGCCCGTTCCCCCACAGAAGGGTGCCAGGGCTGGACAGCCATTTCGGTGAAGAAATTTTCCCCAATATTCAACCTAAACCTCCCCTGGCACAACTTGAGGCTGTCTCCTCTCACCATGTGGGTGCCAGACCAGTGACTGCAGACAGGCATTCGGGCTGCCCTGCTGAGGACTCTGCTTTGGGGAGACACATTCCCACAGGGACAGCTTCAATCACTGCAGAGTCATTGGCTGGGGGGTTGGGGTTTTATTTGCCTGGTTGTTTTTTTCCACGTTGAGCATAGCTCATCATTTTAGGAAGACCATGGTGCTGAGTAACACCAGCACAGTGGTAGGAGGAGCTGCTGCTGGAGCTGTTCTGTGGTATCCTCCACTGTGTGGAAATACAGGTCCAGAATGACACCAGCTACAGGCTGAATTACCAGTTGGGAAAGAAAACCCACACCTGCTTTCTCTTCCCCTTACCCCACTTTTATCTTCTCCACTTGCTGTGAATCCTTGTGGTCATCAGACAGGTTGGGAGCCAGGCTGTACTGGAGTGGGACTCTATCTAGGTCATGTTTTTTGGGGGTGCTGCATTAGGAATTAAGTGCATCTATGCCTGTCATCAGTCAGTCTTGCTAGAGAAGTGGGGACATGGAGCATGTCCTGTATTTTATGGAGCAGGGAGTTATCCTGCATCCTGTTTGTCAGGTGGAAAACAGGACAACAGCAGGAATTAAACCTGCTTGGCCTTTGATTCCACATTCAGGGACCTGGGCTAGGTGGGATTGGGGCAGTACCTTTAATGAGCCCAAAACAAGCATGTGGAAATCTAACCCTCACTAACCCCAGTTAAACTGATGTCATACAGCTGATTAATCTTCATTTTCACAATTAATAAAATAACCCAAAGCCTTTCTTGCCACATGAAATACACTTGAACAATTTATCACAGCACGTTAGAACCAGGAGCCAAAAAGCTTTAGGCTGCTCCTGTCTTCAATATAAATGAACACGAGCACTGACAATTTTAGGAATTGTAAGGCTAACAAGTCCTTTCGTGTTTTTTTTGTTCACCCTGGGAGCAGAGCAACGGTAACCTCAGGCCCTGATGAATTTTTGTTCCCACAGAGCGTGTTAATCTTTAAAATTGCATAAAAGTCTCCTCTTGCGAGCGAGTCCAACCACCAGTGAATTATTCAGGAGTCTGAGGATGTTTTGGACTTGTTACTTGGTCTGTAATGGAATGATTGAAAGGCAAATAAGGAGCCCCTTTGGGTGAGGACAGATGACCCACCTGGACGTGCATGGTATATTTGCAGTCTCTGTATCCCAGTGGAATAAAGGTGCTCAGGTGTGAGTTCACCTTGTGCTTTAGTAGGACCTGGTCTGCTATGTCCAGTGTGGGCATGAAGCTGCTTATTCCACAGTAAGGTTTTGAGTGAGTCCTTTTCTGAAGGACTGATGGATAGAACAAGGAATGGACAGATTGTATAGAATCTGAGAAAAAACAGACACATGGCAGATTTGGCCTGGTGTGTTCCCAAAACAGCCACACTTGTGCCTCTGAGGAGTGTGTGTAAAGCCAGAGAAAGCATTCATGCATTATGTAGTATTTTCAAAGTGTGGAGGATGCTTAGACACCTTCATCCTGGAAATCACTGCGAGCTTGCTGGCAGCATTTAATGTGTGCTGGTTTTCCACCCACCTCCCTCACGGAAGATATGACTATAAAAACTCAGCAGAGCTGGTTTATGCAGTCCATATAGAACCAGTGTCAGACCACCCTGGTTTCCCCAATGTCACAGCACAAGGCTTGGCCCATGTATCTAGTTGGAGATGATGGAGGTTCCATGAAGCACACGTGTCACAGCTGTCCTCAGTGCTGTGCTGGAGCAAGAGTGTGTTGTGCTGTCCCCAAATAACCATTTTTATCTTCCTGCTAAAGAACTTGCTGTCCCCTCTTTTTATGCCCTTCGCACACCACAGGTGACAAAGGTACAGGGGCACAGGTGCAGACAAAGCCTGCATGTGTGTTATGCCCAGTCTGGTTGCGCTGGAGGGAAGGATGACACTCTTTATACTTCAGTTATGTAGCGGGGTTTTTTTCCTCCAGCTCTTAAAATTCATGTGTTTCTGGAGGAGAAACAGGTGGTAGTCGCAGCCTTCCCTCCCTCTGGAGCTGGCTGCTTTCCCAGAACAAAGCAGGTTGTTTCCAAAATGGGCAGTTTTGGTAGAACCACGTACAGTAAATCTTCGAATACTCTGGTATTGTTAAGAGTTTCCTGTGCTTTGTTGAGTCCAGCTATAACTACTCTTTGAGTTTCATATTCTGTATCCTGAAGTGACTCTATACGTTCTTTGTGTCTCCTTGTTCCCAAATCTTCGGTGTATAATCATCTTACCCTACCTGAGTCAGCCAGTTGCCTCGATGGTGGGACTCAGCAACCGGAGGCTCAAGAGGTTGTTCATTCTGGTTTCGTGCAGTGTTGGTGATTTAGGTGTTCCCACAGACAGAGAGCCCAGCACAGTCAGGAGAACAAGATAGTACTGGCAGCAGTACCTTGGCTGCTGGGTGCAGCAGTGCCCAAGCTTGCAGGCTTCCATCCAGGATTGCTGTTGCTACAAACAGGAACAGGGGTGCATGTAGATCAGCTGGGATTAATCTCACCTCAGTTGGGAGGCAGGAGTCTTTAACCCTGAGTGGGGCTTGGGAGGAGGAGGAGGAGTGAATACCACGAAGCAGAGCTGTTCAGCTGTCCTGTCTTTGGCTCACTAGAAGCCCTAGATCAAAGCTGGGAGGGGAGGAATGGCAGAATTCAGCACTCAGTATGTGTAGTGTGGAGCCGAGGAGTTGCACATCACATGCAGGTAAAGCTCATGAACAGCTTTTCAGGCCGTGGCAATTCATGTGGTTTGGGGATAAAGAGCCTTTGCTTTGTTAGACAGGGGCTGAATTGTAGGGCCCTGTGGTTTGCCTTTCCCACCCTATAGACGGCATGTGTACCCTGCTTGGAGGATGCTGAGCCATGACCTCACCTCCTCAGGAAGGGAGCGCAGTGACAATTGAGCACACACTATTACGTTCCTGCAGCATGTGTGATGTATTGTGCACCTTCCAAACCAACCTGATAGAGTCTCCACAGAGCTCAGTGCAGGAGTTAAACTCCTTTCTGTTTTCTCTCTGGTGCATGACAAATCCATACATCATTTTCAGCAGAACATGTTGTCACACAGCTCACCCCAGGAGAGGGAGGATGGGGACTGGATGCTGTGTCACATGCTCTGAGCTCAGCTCTGCCGGGAGCTCATGTTGGTGTAGCCAGTGTTCTGGGTGGAATAGACACGTAATCTTTGTCCTAGACCCTGTTGGAAGCCGGTGGGGCCACCACAGCATGGCACTGATGTAGGTGCCCTGACAGTCTGCAGCTTCCTCGCAAGTGACAGCGGGGGGGCAGCACCCATCTCTGCTCTCTGTGATTAGGGATAGAACCCAGGGAATGGCTGGAGCTGTGTCAGGGCAGGTATAGGTTGGATATCAATGGACAGCATGTGACAGCCAGGTTCCTGCATGGTTGGGATTGCAGTCCTTAGTCCAGATTTCTGGAATGAGCAAGGCAAGTATTTCCCAGCCATTCTCATGTGGAGAACTGGGAGCAAGAACACTTTTTTCCTTGCCCTTGAGTGGATGACAATTTTGTTTGTACCTTCTGTTACTTGGCATCATCCAGTTCTATCTGTATCTTGTCCCTGTTCTCCTCTCTGTTGATGTTGCCTCACTAATTCTGCTTTCTGATGCTGCCTTTGATCTCCACTTTAGCCAGTTAGTTAGGAAGGACTGCTGGTTTTCCAGTTCAAGTAACAGCTTCCTGGGGCTATTGTTCCCTAGGGCTCCAGACACTGCTAGTCACAAAGTATATAATTTTGTTCCTTAAAAGTATATCAGGTTACTGCCTTAAAATAGGGAATTGTATCTCAAGGCTTAGAGTCTCTTAGCCCCCGCTGTTTGTATTCTGCTCAGCAGGCAGTCGAGGGAAGGTTCTGGCTGGCTCAGGTCCCTGAAGGACAAGGTCATGCTCTGTGTGGGAGAGGAGGCTCTCCTTTGACACTCTCATGCCTGGAGCACAACCAAGTCTGTCTTGCAGAACCAGCTGAACCCAGAGCCTCTATGCACAAATTCATTAAGCTTAATGAAATGAGAGATCGGGATGTGCTGGATGCTTCACTTTGGGTGTCCTCTCTATGTCTCTCAGCTGTGCAGCATGTGGCAGATCTGATTTTCAGACCATTTCATGGCAAGAACTTGTCTCTGTCTGTGTTTCTCTGCACACAGCGTGTGAAACAGGCTGCTGACCCTGCGGGCTGCAGTGGAGGCTTGGGTTAGGCTTAGGTTTCTTTTGGAAAAGGAAAGAGCTTTTCACTCTCTATGGTGGTACAGGCTTTAATATTCTTCCAGTCGGGAACCCAGCCAGGACTACAACCTGCTCCAAAGCTCCTGCTGCTTGGCTCCAGGGCCTCCCACGTAGAGGGGGAGTGGGTGCAGGGGAGAACCTGCAGGTGGATCTGTACCCTGCAAGATGGGTAATGGCAGTCAGTCTTCTCTGAGCCCTCAGGACAGCTCTGTCCTTTTGATGTTCAAGGATTCTCCTCTCAAATCCATTCTTGGCTGATAAAGGTAGCACTGATAGCAGTTTTCTTGAGCACTGTGATTTCTTCTGCAGAATCTAAAAATGTGCCATTCCTACAGCACTTACTCCTTTAGAGACATATGTCCAACAACTGACTTCAGGTTGCATTTCAAGGCCTGGCATGTTGTTATAGTCTGTCTATTCAGGGAGTTCCCAGTAGTGATGCAAATATAGGTTTCATTCTGTAGTGCAGAGCAGGTTGGGATTCTCCACACCTCAATGCAAATGGGGTGAGTTCAGCTCATGTGGGTAAACCAGATTTATTGTGACCCAGGGAGTCACAGTGTTACTGGAAGCAGATCCATACCCTCCCAAGCCCAGCTGGATGCAGACCCATACTCTCCCAGCTCAGCGCACAGCCAGATAAAAAGGGCTTATATAGAGGAGGGAGAGGGACTTTATAAGTGGGCAGGTAGTGACAGGACATGGGGCAATGGTTTTAAACTGGCAGAGGGCAGGGTTGAATGGGAAGAAATTCTTCCCTAGGGGGGTGGTGAGGCCCTGGCACAGGTTGCCTAGAGAAGCTGTGGCTGCCCCATCCCTGGAAATGTCCAAGGCCAGGTTGGACTTGGAGAAACCTGGTCTAGTGGAAGGTATCTCTGCCCGTGGCAGGGGTTGGAATGAGATTGATGCCTTAAGTTTTAGCTTTCATATTTTTTGGATTTTGTACTGCATTGGTATATGGCTCTGAACTTCATGTAGTGTTAGCAAGTTCTCCTCGCAGTGTAGTTAGACAAAACAATCCTTTTCTGGCCCGAGAACCAAGGACACCATTGCAGCTTCATGCCCAGAAAATATAAACAACAGCGAATTGAGGAGAGCAAACTGGGAGGATGGGACTTCATAACCTGAAGCTGTAATTGGACAATTAACCCCAATATGTAAATGGACCAAAACTTTAAAAAGTGTGAAAAAGCATGACCCATCATACATCTTGGGTGTAGCCTCAGCCGGGCTCTTGTGCTGCCCAGAGTGTACCCTGTGAAGGCCTTCCAATAAATATCTACCTTATTTTTATAACTCTGTCTAGCCTCTGTTCCAGGTAGCCTCTTTAGGCATCAAGATGAGCTTTAAGGTCCTTCCCAACCCAAACCAATCTGGGATTCTGAGATTCACCATTCCTTATATTTGTAATTTATCTTCGCCACAGCTTCCTGGAAATGATGGAAGCCCGAAGTCAAGGACACACATCACCACTAGCAACGAACGGGCAGAGCCCCTCCTCGGGCTCCCAGTCACCCATTGTACCGCCGAGCTCCACATCGACAGGCAGCTCCAGCCCCGGCACCCCGCAGCCGCCACTGCCGCTTGTCACGAGCTCCACCATCTCTCCTGACCTCGCCCTATCCTTCTCGCCAGTGCCTGTGCCCGAGGCCCCGCAGCCCCCTGCACCCACCGCAGCTCCTGCAGCCGCCCCGGCCGCAGCCCCCCCGCCCAAACGTGGCATCATCGCGCGCCTCTTCGGGACATCCCCTGCAGCCGAGCCCACTCCTCCCCAGCCAGGTAGGTGCTGGTGCCCTGCAGGATGTGACCCATGGGCCTTCCAGTTTTCATTTCATTTTTTTCCCTGTGAGAGGCTGAGCAGACAGGTGTCTGAAGGCCACAGGCACCATGCGTGTGCAGTGGGTGTCCAGGGAAAGTTGGGCTATCATTCTCTATTTTGTCCTGATCAGCATTTTGGTTTGTCTCTGTGCTGGATGGTTACTGTGCCCAGTCAGCTGGGTGGTGGCTGTGGCATGCTTAAGAGGAAGATCCTGAACACACAGGAGACACTAATAAAATAAATAAAATGTCAGGTTCTTACCAGGAGCAAAAATACCTCTTGAATAGCAAAAAAAATGGCTAGATAAGCTATTTGAAGTGCAGTCCTTGCACACGTGTGGCAGTCCGGAGGGGCTCCTGCACGTTACAGAGAGAAGCAGACTGCTGGAGTGCTGGGTTTAAAGGTTGTTCAGGCAGAAATGGTCACGTAGGTCCAGGCTCCACAGCAGATCCCCCTCTGGGGAAATCCGCTCCTTCAGAGCAGGTCTGGGAGGAGGGAGCCCTCAGCTGCTGCCTCAGCACTGGTAGCTGGCAGAGCAGCTCAGCCCTTGGTCCAGACTCTGCCGGACAGAGTGCCAGGGCAGAGGCATCAAGGGTTTGTTGCACGTAATTTTACTGATCTGGACCATAATTTGCCTGTCACATTCACTTTGTTTGCAGAGCTAACTGGAGCTGCAGAGCTGGCACTGCCTAAAAATCATGACATGGTTTGAGTCACCCTTTGGAAATACCTTCCTTCTCACACTGGCTCACAGTGCTCCTGAGACACACACAGAGAGAAAGGAGGAGGTGCTGGGAACACGGGTTGCAATTTCAGATGTTGAAATGGTCTGGTTTTAGATCTGCACGCAGTGTTCTGCATCCTGTGCCTCTTCCCAGATATGACACAATGCACCCATTTTGGTTTGTTTATGACTCTTCCTACCCAGAAAAAACAAAACAAAAACCAAAGAGGAGCAGATGTTAGAAATTCCTTGTCAATAAAAAAAACCTTTGTCATTTTGATCTGTAGAGAAGAAAAAGACAAGTAGTCTACTACCAGTGTTACAGTGATTTGGTTTGGGGTTTCTCCTTTTCTTCTCTTTTTTTAACTCTTTCTTAGCTTGGCAGCCGTTTTGGGCTTGTGGCTTTCAGCCCTGATATCTTGGAATTCTTGGGGATGGTTGCAAAAGGCAGCCGGGAAGAGCTGATGTGTCAATGTTGCAAGGTTTCGGTAGTGTGCCAAGGGCCTGCACCTCCACTGGAATGTACCCAGGGACCAGTTCACTGGGAAGCAGCTGAAAAATCATTGTTACCAAGTAATACTTGGTTTTTTTGGGAGCTGCTATTTAAGCTTTCTCGTGAAGTCTTGGAGTAGTAATTCTTTTGGCTGTGGTTTAGCTTACACCAATGCTACTCTGTGGCATTAGTGGTAGTGTTGGTATGCAAAAGTGTTCTGAAAGTTGTGCTAAGGAGAGCAAAATCTAGAAAAAAAAGACACAAGTCATGTTTTACCCAAAAGAAAAGAGTCTAGATGTGAAGTGCAGCATGAGTAGAGGAAAAAGATTGAGTATTGCAAATTCTGGAAAGGTTAATCACTTCAGGCTTCTCAGTTATGCTAATCTCATGAGTTTTCATCCTGATACCTTGAAGATGAGTAAAGGTGTTTCTACAAATAAACTGTATTAAAGTCAGTCTCTATTTGAGGTAGCTCTTGAGCTTTTGTTTACGCAGAACATCTAAAAGCACAATGTGAACAATTCTGCCTTGGACAGTTACAGCTGAAAAAAGCAAGAGGATAGGAGAGGGTGAACTGAACAGTCTGGAAAAGGTGAGAGAATAGTGAAGGGACATCCCCCAGGAGCAGTGCACATAGCACAGGTGTAATAAAACCTGTGGTACAGTCAGTCATAGCATTCCCTGGAGAGCAGAGCTAGCCCTTGCCAGAGAGGTTTTCAGTCTGTCTGAGAACTTGGGTCAGCCTGGTGCATTCTAAACCACAGCAGCCGTGGTCTGTGAGTGCCTTCATGTCAGACTCTGGGCCGTTTTATATCCTGTTCATAACCTTCCTCTTCCCTCGTTGTGGAGCCAAAGTCCTGCCTCGTGCCTGCTGCCACCCTGGGCAGCACAGATCTGGAAAAAGCCAATTTCTGTCTTGCTTGTGGTGACACCTGCATTTTATGACTCCTGTCACTAATGTAGATCCTGCTGCTGCCACTCCTCCCCCCCACCCTGCAGCCCCTGCCAAGATACAGAGCGTGGAGGACTTTGTTCCGGAGGACAGCCTGGACCACAGCTTTCTGGAAGACCCAGCACCGCAAAAAGACAAAGGGAAACCACAGGCCAAACACCGTGTGGATAGTGAAAGGTAAGGAAAGGAGGGTGGAGGGGGGGTGCACAGGGACACACCTGGATGTGCAGCCTGGCTAACGTGGTGCAACCATTCAGTGATTCCAGAGCAGTTAGCTGCCCCAGAGGCTTTCTGGCTGTGCTATGGTCAGTCGTAGCATTCACTGTTTCCCATTTAGAGACAGACACTGCTCCTGGGAAGGAGGGACAGCAGGAAGAGCAGATTATGACCTTCCTAGTGTTGCTGTCTTGCTTTGTGCTCAGGTTAAACCACTGGGTCCTTTGGGTCAGGAAGGGATTTTCCTTCTGGCCAAACACACCAAATCGTTTGAGATATTTTCCTTCCGGAACATAGTGTACTTTGCAGGAATATTATGTTTTCCTTAATGAATATTTTCCTTCTGCAGAGGCACAAAGTATGGCCAAGCTCTTCTGTGACCTGGTAATGTAATTTCTGAAGCACTATAAAGGGGTTTGGGGGTTCATGGAGGACACTTGGGGACACTCCATAGCTCTGTGGGATTCTGGAAGAAAGGATGGAGAAGGTCATGCTCCTTTAGGAGTGTCACTGCATGGTTGCCTGCAGAATCCAAAAAATTCTTAGGAGGTGCCTTTCTTTTTCTCTGTGTGTAGTGTTTCTTCCCAGCATTTTTTCACTAAATTGGAGACACAGATTTTATGGATGATATGGAATGGGTTGGATATTCACATCCAGAGAGTAGTGATCTATGGCTCAATGTCCAGTTGAAGGTGGGTGGTGTCCCTCAGGATCTGTACTGGGACATGGACTTCATCCATGACACAGGGGGATCAAGGGCACCCTCAGCAGGTTTATCAACAACACCAAGCTGAGTGGTGTGGGTGACACTCCTGAAGGACAGGATGTCATCCAGAGCCTGGAAAACATGAGAAGTGGCCCATGGGAGCCTCATGAGGTTCGCCAAGGCCAACCTCAAGTTGCTGCACCTGGGTTGGGGCAACCTCTGGAATCAGTCCAGGCTGGAGGGTGAAAGGATTGAGAGCAGCCCTAGGGAGAAGGTCTTGGGGGTGCTGGTGGATGAGAGCTGGACCTGCCCCAGCCCTGAAACTCCCCATGCCCTGGGCTGATCCCCAGTGTGGGCAGCAGGGGAGGGAAGTTCTGCCCTGCTCAGGTGAGACCCCACCTCTAGAGCTGCCTCCAGCCCTGAGGGCTAGCAGCAGGAGGATATAGAGCTGCTGTAGAGAGTCCAGAGGAGGCCACAGAGATGCTCTAAGGCCTGGAGCCCCTCTGCTCTGGAGCCAGGCTGGAAGAGCTGGGGGTGCTCACTGGGAGAAGAGAGGGCTCTGGGGAGACCTTATTGCGGCCTTTCAGTATTTAAGGGAAGATGAGGACAGAGGTTTTAGCAGGGCCTATTGCAATAGGACAAGAAATGGTGGTTTTAAACTAAAAGAGAGGAGATTCAGACTAGGTATAAGGAAGAAGTTTTTTACAACGAGGGTGGTGAGGCCCTGGCACAGGTTGCCCAGAGACGTGGTGGATGCCTCATCCCTAGAAACATTCCCAGTCAGGCTGGATGGGGCTCTGAGCAACCTGATCCAGTTGAAAATGTCCCTGCTCAGTGCAGGGGTTTGGGACAAGCTGAGCTTTAAGGTCCCTTCCAACCCAAACCAGTCTGTGATTCTATAATTATCTCCTCCAAATGGCAGAGCTGTGCTTATGCCATAAGCTGGATTTTCTTTTTTTTTTTTTCCTCTTTTTTTCTTTCCCTGGCTTTGATGTTTTTTAACCAAAAGAAAGGGAAAAGGGATTGTGTATACTGAGCTGCTCAGCCAAGAGGATGTGCAGCGAGCTGTCTGAAAGCAGACTGTCTCTTAAGAGGTGACCTAAGCATACTCTCAGGCTCTGTATCCCTTTGCTCAGAATATTCCTTGCCTGCTGCCTCTTGTCATCAACACTGGGTTAACCAGGAGAGTAATTAAGCGCTGACACTGCTCATCTGTGAATGTGGCGGATTCTGCATCTTTTGACATCTTTATCGTGATCCAGTGTTCTCTACTTCAATCACAGCAACTTTAAACCAGTGCTGTGTGTGAGGCTGTGTAATGCAGGTCAGCCTGAATCATCATCCCTTGTGATGGCAGAACACGTGGATGTTTTACTAAAAAAAAAAAAAAACAAAAAAAACCAGCAAGAAAAGAGTGGTGGTTGCTGGCAGCATGCTGGCCTACAAAGCATCTTGCTTGTGGCTGTGGCAGAGCTGAGATATTTTTCTGGGTTTAACAAGGAATTGGCAGAAGAGCCAAGCCTTACCTTCTGAGGAACTGGGTCCTGAGGTGCCTCAGAGCTCTGGAGCAGCAGTTCTACTGTGGGCAGGAGGCTGATCCTTCACAAAGGCTTCTCTGCTCCAGGGTGTCGGTGTGGAGATGCAAATAGGTGTTAAAATGTATAAAAAGTCAAACGTCGCACAGGGGTGCGAGAACCCTGCTCCTTGGTTTAGAGTTCATCCTTTGCTCACAGTGATACCCAGTGCAGTCGCAACAGCTCTGTTTCCCCAGGAAAAGACCTTGCAGCGCATCCCTGCAAATTCACATGCTTGTTATTCCTCTGCAACCTAGCATCCATGGCTTGGTCTGGTTTCTTTTATATATCACACAGTTTTCTCCATGGTCTGGCAATTTTCCATTCTGTTTCTTGCCAAAAAGGCCCTACTAGAATAAGCCAGATGTGCAGAAATTCAGAGATGCAGATGTGGTTCTTACCATCACCTGCAATAACTGTTTTCTTTTAGGATGCCGGTTACAGCCCCGTGGTAGCCAGGAACAACATTCTAGTTCTGTAAGCACTGTTCTTGATAATCAGCTTCTGCTGCAGTGAGGAGGTGGTTGTAATTCCCACAAAATCTGCTGCAGAAATCTGTCTCTGACCTAAAGAACACAGTAAATCTGTGAAATCACTCAAACCTTGGGGAGATTTTATTGGTTTTAAAAAATAGAATCCTGGAAGCTGCTTTTCCCCTGTATGTGAGTGAGGAACAAGGCCTGAGAATGTCTCAGCAAGATGCGTTCAGGTCTCGTGGTCATTTTGAAGCAGATACCTGAGTGTTGAACTTACACAGCTCACCAGCATGCCTGGGTGTGCTGGAGCCAAGGGTGAGCTCCAGAACTGAAGTGTCATTGAAGATGTGGCAGAAGAATGGGCCATGTTTTGAGAATTTGTGAAATTACTTCTCCTACCCAAATAAGAGGAATTGCCTCAGTGACTGTGAGCAGGAGTCCTGCAGGGAGCTCCGAGAACGCCTCGGTGCACTGAGGTTCCATGTGTGGAGCAGAGATACATTCACTGGGTTGGAAGGCAGCTTGGGGGTCATCCAGTTCAACCTCCCCCTCATCCTGGGCCACTCAGAACTGGTTTCCCAGAACCGTTTCCAGACGGTTTTTTAATATCTCCGTGGATGGAGAATCCACAACCTCTCTGGCAACCTGGGCCAGTGCTCAAGCATGCTCTCAGTGGAAAAAGTGTTTCCTGATGTTCCTGATGTTTCCTGAGTTTCAGTTTGTGTCCCTTGCCTTTTGTCCTGGCACTGGGCAGCACCAAAAAGAGCCTGTTTCCGTCTTCTTTGTACCTCCTTCAGTTGTTTAAATATGTTTATAAGGTCTCCCGAAGGCTCCTCCAGGTTAAGCAGTCCTGGCTTTCATGTGGGAGAGCCCTTCCTGATGTGAGCAATGCTCCAGTCAGTTAATCATCCTCATGGCCCTTCACTGGACTCACTCTCTCTGCTGTGCCCATGCCTCTCTTTACTGAGGAGCACCCAGAGCTGGACACAAGACTCCAGCTGTGGCCTCACCAGTGCAGAGCAGAGGGGCAGGATCGCCTCCCTGACCTGTTGGCTGAGTCCTTTGCCTCATCAAGACCAGGACACCATTTGCCTTCTTGGCAGCAGGGGCACCTTGTTCAACTTGGCATGCCCCAGGCCTGCGGTGGAGTCCTGGGTTTTGTTCAATGGCATGTTGTGGTTCTCTGACTTGCAGTAGAGAACTCCTCAAATCAGTTTCTTTACCGGTTAATTAGGAAGGTATTTCAATCTCCCAATTGCTGTTTCAGAACTTAATTTGCTGCTCTTTAACCTGATGCCCTGAGCCAGCCATGGATGTGAGTGCACCAGAGGACCTAATGTGGCTCCAAAGCATCTCGCCCTTGGCTCCTGCTGGGTCAGGCTGGCCTAGGTCCATGGGGAGGCTGGAGGTGTCTTAAAGCCAGTTTATGCTTTACCTGACAGCGTTCCTGATCTTTCTTTTCTGCATCCTTAGACGTTTATCTTAGACATGGATTTGATTTCCGTGTCCTTAATATCTGAAGGGCTTTGAAGTGGTTCTTTGCTTTTATGGATCTGTTATGGATTCCGTGGTGCCCAGCTGCACTAGCCCAAGGGAGGGAAGCCAAGGTTCACAGCAGAAGACCAGCATCTCCTAGAACAGACATGCAGGCTGATCCCGCAGCATGGGATTCCCTCAGCTTACCTGTTTTATTAGAGCTTGGGTTTTTTTCTCTTTCTTTAGCCCCAAAAAAGGATGTGGCAAGAGCCCTTGAGCTTCTGGGGCTGCAGGAATATGGCCCAGCCAGGTTTGAAGCTGTGAGCTCAGGTTGCACCAGGGTTTGTTTCCTCCCCGGCAGCCAATCTGTGACACACCAGAGGCTCACAGAGGACACCCCAGCACACTCTGTAGTCACTATCTCAGAGCAGACCTCAGTGAGCAGCATCATTTTTGGGGGGTTACCTGCACCTGCAGACATGCTGGCTCAGTGCTCACTCCAGCTTGGCAGTGCTTCAAGGGCTGGAGGGAGCGGTGCAACGTGCTTGGGTTTGCATGCTTTGCCTTCCTTCCAGCTGGAACCTCAGGACCACAAGCTGATCCTAGTTTTGCCTTGTCAGAGCCTGTTTATACTGCAGCAGTGATTTTCCTGATGTATATTCACTCCAGTGCTCTGCTCTTACGCTGTCACTCAGCGATCTTTGTTGGCTGGAGATGGAGGCAGGGTTCTCACTGCGAAGGGATGTGACCTACTTTGGAGGGGGGGTGTATGCATGGGGGTGTTCCATTCGGACTGGGAAAGCTGGAGAGGCTGCAGGTCCATGTGGAGTGTGGAAGGACAGTGGCAGCAATCTCTTAAGAGCCCCTGTGACTAATAGAGCAGTCATGTGTTAAAGAAAGGCAGTGTCTCTAGTTTAGAATAATATCCTGCCATTTTTAGGATGCAACTCCATTTTCTTTTCAGTGCATTTCAAGAGGAAACCTTGCCAGTGCTTTGAAAACCTCAGGAATCACTCACTTGTCATTCCTTCAGCCTTGGGGGCTGCTTGGGCACCAGTTTTCCTCTCCTTTGTGTGACTGGGCTGTGTGCCTGCGTCCTGGCATGGTGTGAGAGCAGCAGTGTTAGTGATGAAGGGGCTCTTGAGCAGCCTGGCCCTGCTCAGTTGGGCACCAAGAGCAGGTCCTGAGAGCAGAGGGAGGGCTGATGCTGGCCCTGGTCTTAGCACTCCAGTCCAGACAAGCACTGGTTGTGATCACTCTGTGCTCACCGGGTGTCATCGGCGTGGTGTCCCATAGTAACAACTCCATTGTCTGTTGGCAGATGTATTAACTCTTTAAAACTATCTTGTGAAGCAGTATCCAGCCATATGGAGGAGCCAGAGTGAGCAGTTGCCGTCATCCTGACTGTGTTTAGGGTATTTCTTATCTCACCAGCACACCATACTCCATTGTCTTCCAGTGCTTGTCCTGTGCTAGTGACTGGGAGCACCACCTCCTTCCAGTTTAAGGATTTTAGGGTTTTGTTTATGTCTCTACAATCTAATCTGTTCCAAGCTATAATATGGTTTTTGTCTCTGCGTAAAAATGAAGGCTGTGCTTGTACAATCCAGGTGGCATCATAAAAAAGGGCAGTGACTTGTGTCTGGGGTTATCAGGAAGGAGCTGGGTGTCTCCTGTGGATGAAACAAATAGAACAAGGAAAGGTGATGCAAAGGCTCATCAGCTGAGCCTGGGAAAAATATCTGTATTCCTAACATGAGCAAATTTTTCAGAAAGTGTTAAAATTGAGTCCTGGGGATATTCAGACAAGAATCCTCAATTTCAGCTGCAAAGCTCTCTCAAGTTGCCTCTGAGCTGAGTCCACAGAACTGTGCTACATCCAGGGAGGCTGACAGACTCCCAGCTCTGGCAGTGTGTCCTTAGGTTAATTTAATTTGGGCAATGTTAAAGCATGGCTATGATGTCTGTGTATCTGCCTGCTTCAGGGAGCACCGCAGAAACAGAAATGATTCCAGGAAGCTAATAGCTGCCTGTGAACTCCCTTAGCAGTGACAGTGTGTATGGTCAGGTTTAGTAACAGGATGTGGGGATGAAGACAGGCAGTTCCCATGGTTTGACTGACTGATCCTTGCGTGGTGGATGGAGCTCCGTGTTCTGATGGAGCTGAGACCGCAGGCTGCTCTGTAGCACTGAAGGCTCACCTTCTCCAGCCACTCACTTCCGGCTTGAGGGGCAGCAGCTGCTGTGTGACACATCCTGCTGTGGCCCTTTTGGTGCAGGGCTCGTGCCACTGCTGCAGCCTGTGGGGAACAGGTCCAGCCTGAGCTGGGCAGTGGGCAGGGGAAGGCTGGCAGTGCACAAAAATCACGGGATCACCAACTGGTTTGTGTTGGAAGGGACCTTAAAGCCCATTCAGTTCCACCACCAGCCATGGGCAGGGACACCTTCTGCTATCCCAGGTTACTCCAAGCTCGGTCCAGCCTGGCCTTGGACATTTCCAGGGATCCAGGGGCAGCCACAGCTTCTCTGGGCACCCTGTCCCAGGGCCTCCCCACCCTCACAGGGAACAATTCCTTCCCAATATCCTAACCCTGCCCACCTTCAGCTTAAAGCCGTTTCCTTTGTCCTGTCCCTCCAGGTCCTTGTTCGAAGTCCCTTTCCAGCTCTGTTGGAGCCCCTTTGGGCACTGGAAGGGGCTGTAACATATCCCCGGAGCCTTCTCTTCTCCAGGCTTAGCTATCCCTGTTTTCAGCCTGTCTCCAGAGCAGAGGTGCTCCAGCCCTTTAATCATCAGCTGCCCCAGGCTGGGGGCATGTCCCCTGAAGTTGTCTGTACAAGCCAGGCCAGTCTCAGTCTCCGTGCAGGGGGAGGCAGGTCTGTCCAGCCCATCCTGGGGTGCTGTGTCTGATCACTCTCTGTGTTGCAGTGATGCAGAGGCGCCTGGAGGGAACCCCATGGTGGCAGGTTTCCAAGATGACCTGGATCTGGATGACAAAATCCCCAGCAGACCAGTGCTGGCAGCAGAACGGGTGCCCAGCAAGAACATCACCCTCTCTAGTGAGGAGGAGGAAGAGGAAGAGGTGAAGGACTCTAAGTTCATCCTCATACCTGATGAAGACAAAAACACAGAGCAGGAAAAAAAAAGGTAGAGCACAGACTGAAGTGTGGGGTTGTGCTGGCAGACCTGGACCTCTCCTCGGTCCTGCCACTGACTGTGTGTGGCCTCTGGGAAGTCTTGGTGTCTGTGTCTGCCTGTTTCAGCTGTGAGCTGGGGCTGTAGTTACTATAGGTGTAACTGCTGTGTGCGATGCGTCCTGCCCCATGCCTTGGAGCACGGCGCTCCTGTGCCACTGGGATGGTTCTGCATGGGAATATCTGCCTGCTTTTCCTCAAATTTGAACGAGAGCCTGGAACTGAGCACCAGAGTGGCTGTTTGTGGTGGTGTGGGGACGAGAGAGGAGTCAAGTCTTGAGTGAAGGGAGTGGAATCACTCACCACACCCTATGCTGGGGGATGAGCTGGGTCATGTTCTCCACATACCACATCCTGTGGGGTGAGGGTTAGGGTTAGGGTTAGGGTTAGGGTTAGGGACATGAGGGTTATCGTCAGCCTGACTGGTGCGTTTGACCTCACACCCCTATAGGATGCACTGCCTTTCCCAGTGGGATGCACAATGCAGCCCTCGAGGCAGGCTCAGCTGTTAACTGTGCTTTGCTCCACAGAATAGGGGTGGACAGGCACTGACAACTTGTTTCTTCTCAGGTCTTCCAGAAATTCTCTGAAACCCCAGAGTGAAGCAATTTTGACCAAAGCAACTGACCCGAAGCCTGCTGACAGTTTACCTCCCCGTTCTGGGTCTGAACGAAAGAGCAGCAGCGAGGGCAACACGAGCTTGGAAGCTCCTGCTGCTGCCCCCACAGCAGCAGCCCAGGCCTCAAAGGCCTCTGCCCAAAGCAAAGGACTTGCTTCCAAGCAGAAAGCGGTCAAAGAGGAGAAGCCTGAGGAGTCTGACAGTGATCAAGAGGGACCAATAGCTACTCAGATGCTCTCATTTGTTATGGATGACCCAGACTTTGAAAGTGAGGATTCTGACACCCAGAAGAAAAAAATGGTAAATAATAAGCCCATGTTGCTGTGAGCTGTGCCGAGCTGAGCTGGAAGGGTTGAGGCGTCTCCCTGAGCAGAGCCTTCATCTGCTCTCTCCTCCCTCAGCAGCAGTTGCAGCAAGGCAGGTGCTAAGCAACCTGCAGAGATTGATGTGAGCACAAACCTAGCAATGCTCTGAGTGTGGAAGCCATGTGGGAGCAAGAACCCCATAGAATCACAGATCCATAGAATACCCTGAGTTGGAAGGGACCCAGAAGAATTATTGAGTCCAGCTCCTGTCCCTGCACAGACACCCCAACAGCCCCACCCTGTGCATCCCTGGCAGTGCTGTCCAAACGCTCCTGGAGCTCTGGCAGCCTCGGGGCCGTGCCCATTCCCTGGGGAGCCTGGGCAGTGCCCAGCACCCTCTGGGGGAAGAGCCTTTTCGTAATATCCAGCCTAGACCTTCCCTGACATGAGGTTTGTGTTTACAAACACAAACAAGATTTGTGCTTGTGTGTTTTACTGTGCTGTTTATTCTCAGCCAGTCTAGAAGTGTGGGAGGTACAAAATAAAAAGCTACTGGGTTTTCACCTGAACTTTAACATGCAGGAGAGTGTCTGCCAGAAAGAGTGAGCTCCTTGCTGTTAATCCAGCAATAAAAAAGCCATCACAAAATTTGCTTGGCAAAGCTTAAAGGGAAGAAGGAAGGTCTGCTTGGGAAGGACTTTCCAGGACAGCAGAGGTAGCTGTAAGGTCTGTGACATTCAGCACGTGCCGGCAGGTGTCTGCTCAAACACAGGATACTCCAGGAGTCCCCTCACACCTCCCTTGTATTACAGGTGGAGAAAACACTTCTCCTGCCCCTCTTCTCTGAACTGGTCAGAACTTGCTGCACAGCTTGAGATATCCCTGATTTCGGTGACCAGTACTCACAACCTGCAGAGCAATCTCTGGAGACTGCTAGCAGTGATTTGGGATGGGCAGTGGCTGTTCAGGGGTGTCCTGATGTCTGGGTTAGCTGGTGTTCAGGGGTTTTCCCTGTGTTTGCATCATTCTGGAATCCTGTAGAAAGGGCTGTTGTCCCAGTTTCTTTTACCTTGCTCATGGGTCATGCTGTTAATTAAGTAATTTTCCATTCATTTTGCATCTTCACTTCCTGCTTTTCTTGACAATTTAATATGAAAGCAAAAGTATTTGGAGCAAGTTTCCATCTCTTGCATGCACCAATGAGAAGGGATTGGTGAGGAAGCAGCAGTGTCAGGGAATGCCTGACCCAGGGAATGCTCCATAGCATGTGAATGCTTTCCCACCGCAGGGTGTACTGGTCAGGCAAACCAGTACAGCCATCGCCATTAGCAAGGTGGGGACACCGCCTGACCACAGCGCAGCAGGGCCGTGTTCCATCAGTGTACTAGGGCACAAGGAAGAGTTGGGCAACAGATTCTGAAGAGGATCAGTTAGCAGGTATAAGAAGATCATTAAACTGGATTTCCATTTCCATTGTGCAGAGACAGAGGATTTTGGGGTAGTTTCCAGGCTCTGCAGCATCCTGGGGTTTAGCCCACATTGAAGGGGCAGATTTGCCCTGGGAGCACATTCACTTTTGGCTAGATGAAGGGAATTGTTCTGCAAACACACTCTTCTTCCTCAGCCCTGCTGCCTCTGGTCCCTGAGACCCACAGAGTTGCACAGCAGAAAGCATTTGTCACTCAGGGCTGGAGGGGAGTTTTTAGTCTATTAGATTGGATTTTCCTAGAACAGAGGTGCCTCCCCAGGGCAGGAGGAAGCTGATGCTGGTGAGCTAACAGAGTTGAAGGTATTTAATCCCTTTATTTGGGATTTTGATTTCAGCAGCCCCAGTGTGAAGTTCTCAGAACACCCTTGCCAGTACCAGTGCAACTGAGGCATTTTTCCAAGGCAAAAATTAGAGCTCATAAGATCCAGGACATTGATTTCCAAGCAATAACAGCTCAGTTCAGCTGCCATTTCCTTCCTTCCTCCCCGCCTGCTGACATCTGACATTTTTGTGTGCAAAATAGTTAGAGATTTTGGTTGAAGCATTTGTCAGTGTTGTCTGCCTTTGCTTGTCACTAGGATGAATTCCCAGTGCGGGAAGATCTCTCTGAAATATCTGATGATGATACCTCGCTGGCAAAGCCACCTCAACCTGTGAAATCAACAGTCCCCTCCTTTAAACTGAAAAATGATTCAGATCTCTTTGGCTTGGGTTTGGAAGAAGCTGGTCCCAAGGAGAGCAGCGAGGAAGGTAAAGCTCACACCTTATTTCCACTCTTGCTGTTTTTGTTTGCCAGGCATCTGGTTTTTCCAAAGTCTTTCCAGGGTGTCAGCAAACCAATTTGCACTAAATAAGATAACCCTCTAACTTCATGCAGTGCCCTGTGTGAGTCTGTAATCTGGTTTAACACAGCATAAACAGCTTTTAAGTTTTTCCCCATGAGGAGGAGAACTTGGCTTGTCCCTGGCACCAGCCATGGGTTATTTTTGTCCCATCTGCAGGCAGAAGCACATCTTTCACAAGCTGCTGCTGTGTAAGCCTTCCTGCTTGGCCCTGTGTGCCTGGGAAGTGGTGTTCAGCATTGCATTGCAGTGTCCACCCCTTCCAGAATTTAGATCAACTTGAACAAAATGCTCTGACATACCCTGTCAATTTCCTCTTCTATTTTTGGGAAAGATGGGGTGGGATCCTGATCACAACCTAAGCATTCCTCAGGCTTTATTTTTTGTCCTCCCGCCCCCCATTCCCTGAGGGAACAAATCCTACTCATGCAAATAATTCCTGCTGTCTAGGCATTACTGCAATGCAACTTCCTGTAGACCTGCCCCAATGTCAGCACGAAAGATAGGAAGTTAAAGATTTAAGGAAGGACAAAAGCTGTGAGCAGCACCAGAGAGAGCTCCTTGAATAGCTGTTCCAAAAGTGTGAGGAAGGTGTCACAGGCTCCCATGGTTCCATCAGCTTGTTGCTCTGAGCTGCTGAACAGCAGAGCTTGAAATAGCTGTAAGTGCATCTGCAGAGGCCCAGGTCAATAATTTAACTTCAGTTTAGATTCTTAAATAATTAAACGTGGGTGCCTCCCATCTCCTCTTTTGGTGATAAATATAAAACCATCTCTCGGTCGTCAGTGATTGGAGTTTGCCTGGCAATTATGCTTCTCCATGGCTGCATTTACACATCAGCTGAGGAAAAAGGCATGTGTAGGTAAGAGTGACAGTCAAACAGCACATATGAAAAGTGGTGCTGTCGTGAAGCCTCTTGTGAAGCAGCCAGGCAGTTACTCCCCTCTTCAAGGAGGTTTTGTGCAAAGGCAGTGGACACTCAGCAGCCAAGTCATTGGCCATAGTCATGTGTGACACGTGTGACAGGGAGGGACTGTGGGACTCGTTTGGTAGTGTGAAAGTATTCACCCCTGTAGAGAAGGGCTGCAGCAGGGATGCTTTGGGGATGTAATTTCCATACACAGTGTGAGCAGCAGTGAGTGTTGGCCTGCCTGGGTGTCCCATCTGCTGATACCGTGTCCTCGATTGTCCTCAGAGAAGGTGCCTGGGAGGACTTCCATCAGACGGGAACTGTTCCCAGGAGCTCTTCTTCAGTTCTGGAAGTAATAATCCAGTCCCAAATTTGGCCTTTGGATCAGTTTGTAGAGCTGGTCTCTAGATGTGTTTCTTAGTAGCTGTGACACGGTGAATGCTAGGTCAGTGTTGATCACATAAAATCATATCATGTTCATAATTAAACAAGACGGATATGGTTGAGTCAGGGTGTGAGTGCTGGGGCCTGTGTTCATTCCCAAAGGGGCACAGTTTGGCCTAGGGTGCTGGCATTGCCTTTGCCCATGGCTCCAGAATGGAGCATTTTGTTCTCAGAAATGAGGCCAGGGCAGAATTGCAGATCTTGCCATTTAAATTAATTAAATGGTAAATTAGATTAAACACAAAGTTGGGGGTTTTTTTTGTTTTAACAGATAAACAAGCTTCTAAGGAGAAAAAGAAGAAGAAAAAGAAAAGCAAAGAGGTACTGTTTAATTCCTCAGATCTGCCATGTTACCCACCTGCCAAGAACAGGGGTGGCCTTCCATGGTGTCCTCCCAGGACTTGGTGGACTCGCTTCCATGCTCACATCCTGCAGCTCTGATCTGTGCCTCCTAGGCTCTGCAGACCACTAAACTTCAAAGCAAGCTTATAGTGCAGTTGAATTTTGAAAAGGGAGTGTGTGAGTTTGTAAAATACAGGATGAGGCAGAGCAGTGCCTCTTTGCTGGACTGTGTGTTCATAGCATCATGATTTTCCAAGCAGAGGGGTGTCCACAACAGACTTAATCTCAGGGACAGTGAGGGAGGTCTGCAGGAGGCTTTGGGCCATTTAAGCCTGTCCAGTACCATGGTATTATTGGGCACAAACTGTCTGACAGACCAGTGCTCTGTATAACCTAAATGGTCTGTCTGCTTTTCTGTACAAACGTGCAGGACGGTCTTTGGTGATTCAGCCTGAGTAAGATTCCTGATCCAGTTGAAGACATTCCTGCCCATGGCACAGGGTTTGGACTAGGTGACTTTTAAAAGGTCCTTTCCAGCCCAAACCATTCTTCAGAGCCAGGTGTCAGGGCAGTACATCCTGGATCACTGGCACACTCAGAGCATTTGCTAATAAAAATGTTCTCATTTTGCAGGAAGAGGACAAATCAGTGAAAAAGAAGAGCAAACACAAGAAGAGCAAAGAGAAGGAGGAGAGCAAAGAGGAGAAAGAGAAAAAGAAAAAGAAAAAGAAGAGCAAGGAGAAAAGCAGCGAGATAGATGAACTTGAGGCTTTTCTTGGTGGAGGAGGAGCCAGCGTGAGCAGACCACAGGGCGGGGGGGACTACGAGGAGCTGTAGTTTGGCTGCAAGTGGACTCTGCACCATGGCTGTCTCCATCTTCTCTGACGAGTCACCCCAGGGCAGGCATAGATGTGTAAAGCTTTGGCCCTTTGCTGTATAGTCTCTCAAACCAGAGCGGGCAAAACAAAAGCTTTACATCTGTGTGTGCTGCTCTGGTGCATTGTTACACATAAAAAACCCAGCTGAGATGTACGTGAGCCAGGGGAAGGTTCAGGGCATGGTTCCCACGCCTGCTGCCAGGCTGTCGGTTTTTCTCCTTCCAGAGATGCCCCATCAGGTCACTGGCGGGCTGTGGGGCGAGGGGACCCGCCTCCTGCTCCATCCCTGCTGCATTCCACTCCTGCACACCTGAAATTCCTGTCTTGTTAAGAGGAGTGCAACAAAACACGCCGCATGAATGCATCGTGCTCAACTGTCTCAAGTCTTTAACTTCTTATCCTTCCTATTTTTTTAAGGAGAAAGGTGATATTGGCCATTGCTTCACCCAGCAGTTGATGAGCTTTAAGTCAAGCAGATCATGCTATGGTACAGCTCTCTAAAGCAGCAGGCACAGGGACAGTGTGATAGAATGTGTGATTGTTGAAGTCCTTTGAACAGGACCTTTCTGCACAGCAGCTTAATGAGCCCTCACTGGTGCTGCTGTTGGAATTCATGAAGCCCATTGATTTCCGTGGCCCCAGTGTCTCAGACACTACATGTAAGCTGCTATGCAGTTTGGGAAAACAATGAAAAGTGCAAAACTAACCTGAAAGAGAGAGAAAAATCAGTGCTTTTCTGCATTTCCCCCCCTTGAATTTGCATATTCCAGAATCCCCTGCTGCTGGGACTTCTCAGGGACATGACTCCATGTGAAAATGAAGATATCCAGAGCTTCAGAATTGGCTACAGGGCCGTGTTGGCATGGCAAGGCATTTGCTTCTCAGGCATTTTCCAGTCAGGCTGTAAACCCCGGCTGCTGCTCTGTGCCGAGAGGGACCAGCACTGCAGCTCAGCAGTGTCCATCCTGCTCCAGCTTCTGTCCATCCTGCAGCCAGCCAGCGTGCTGCCTTTCCTGCCCCAAGCAGAGAGCCTCCTCTGTCCCATGAGTTTGGGAAGCCTTTTAGTTTTTGCTTTGAACTTAAACCCATGGATTAGTACCTGCTCAGCAGACGTTGGATGGGCACTACGGCCACCCCTTGGCACTCACCTGTGTCTCAGTGAGCAGCCCCTGTGTTTGATGGAGCTGGTCAGTTCTCTGTGCCCCTCCTGGTTTGGGTCTGGGGTCCCTTGCTCAGCTCAGACGGTGAAGCTTCCTCCAGGTTCTGTGTGTTTCATTCTCCTCTTGCTTGTAAGTCGATTTGAGGTTTGGTTTTGTTCTCCCTCACCCCTTTTTGTTGTAAAATGTCAGCCATGAAATCCAAACTGAAGTTTCCTTCTGCATCCCTATAAAGCAATATGTTCTTTTGATCCATGATCCACTCCAGAGCCGTCTTGATCAACAAGCATTTCCTGCTCCATTTTTCTTTTTCTTGCACCCAAAATGCACTTGTAACCATTTCCCTATAAAAGAAACTGTTTATTTGCTGCATGAGCAGTGTATTGTTCAGGTCTGTCTGATATTAGCATTTGCCTCCTTTGAGCATTCCGCATGGCACTGTAGGGAAATTGCACGGGACAGTTCAAACTTTGCACATCTGGGGAGGAAAAGGAGGATTGAGACAGGACCGGTTTGCGGCCCTTTTGGGAAAAGGCAGGTGGGAGCTCGAGCTTCAGCTGCCATGGTCACGAAAGTGCTTCTGTTCCATCACGATTTTGGGTCATGTTCCATTTTTGTGTTGAAAAACCCTGGTACAATCCATTCTGACTATAAAGCTCTGTTGTACATCTGTCTCTGCGCATCTTCTTCTACCCCAGAGCCCCTGTGCCTGGGCTCAGGAGCTGCATGTCCCTCCTCGTGCTGCTGTGCTCCCACATCTCATGGGATGGGGCGCTGAATTAAAAATCATTCCAGAAAAAAGGAGCTGAACATAAAAACCATGAGTTCTTTCCCCAAAAGTGACACCTGCCCTGAGAGAGCTGTTGCTTCCCACAGCGTAGAGGAGGCGGTGGTTTTGGTCAGGTGTGGGTACAGGGGGCTGTACTGGTGGCCAGTCCCTGCTGGCACTGGTGCTGGCCTTGGTGTGTCTGGCTCCTATGCCAGGTTTGCTGCTGTAGGAGCCTCCACATTCCCTGCAGCTTGTCTGCACAAGGAGCTGAGGCAGAAACAAGCAAAGATGAGTCATTCTGCTCCAAACTACTCCTGTAAAAGAGAAAAGCAGATGTGTGAGCTGGCTCTACTTACACTCGAGCCCCAGGAGGGTATGTGGCATGGTTTGGCTTCTGCAGCAAGGCCAGAGAAATTCCACCCTGTGGGTGAAGTGGGAGCGTGGAAGGGAATTGCAGCAAAAAGGCCCTTTTTATGATACACACAGAATCTCAGACTGGTTTAGGCTGGAAGAGTCTTTAAAGTTCATCTCATTGCAGCCTCCTGCCGTGGGCAGGGACACCTTCCACTAGACCTGGTTGTTCCAAGCGCTGTCCAACCTGGTCTTTTTAGACTTGGGTTTCTCTCTTTTCCAGGGAATGCTGAACTCGTTAGGGCTACAGTGTGAGGTGTGGTCCAGAGCCAGCAGGCATGAGGGAGGGGAAAAGGAAACAGGCCTTGTTTGAGCCAGGCTTTCCCATGCCATCCTTTCAAAGAAGCTAAATATAAAAAGTGTGTACGTGCCTGTCATTGTGGGGAAGCTTCTGCAGGATCACAACGGTATAAATAGTTCCTGCAAACATCTCCGCAGGTACCAGGATATTTGCTTTTGGGTTTATCAGTCATCAAAAAAAAAAAAAAATCAAGAGCTTGAGGCTGAGGAGCTGCAGCTTCTTGCAGCTAATGCTAGCCAGAGCTGCAGGGGATGGGTTTGGAGCAGTAGGAAGCAGAAGTGCAGATTTATCACCGCATTTTGGCTGGGGCTGGTTACCCAGAACAGCATGGGGAGCCTCATCCATCAGGGACAGGGTAGTGCCTGCTCCCCTGCCTGCCTGGGATCTCCAGGGCCACCAAAGTGTCTTGGCTTCCACTGTGCCGTCTTGGAGCCAGAGCACTCGGGATAAGCCAGGAGAGAACCCCAAGGACCCCTGCTCTCACCTACTGTGTCCTCCCAGTCAGGATGGCCCAGGTCCTGTCCCATTCTCTGCTGGTGTTCATTTGAGGAATATTCCTTGCCGTACCCATCCCTGGAGTGGGACAACCCAACGTGACAGGTCACAACTGTTGTCACTCAGCAGCTCCCAGCATGTGACAATGCAGCTGCTGTGAGGGGATGTGGGTGCTCTGAGGGGCTGTGGGTGTTACGTGGGTGCTGTGATGGGATGTGGGTGCAGACTCTGGAGCAGACTGACACTGACCTGAGCCCAGTGGGTTCCACCCTGCCTGACAGCGTCATGGCTCCTCAGCTGGGAGCCAGTTTTGGGGAGACCTTCCAGCTGCCCTGCACCCATGGCCTGGAGCTGCTCTCCTCCTCCATTCTGTGCCTGCTGCCCCCAGGATTCCTCCTGTGTGCCCAGCACAGCCCTCCTGATGGCCCAGTTCTCTTTGGCACAGGTGGCTGGGCCAGCCTGCTGAAAAAGCTCTTCCTTACATTAATCTGTCCTAGTGGTTGTCACAAAACCCCTCCCTGCTGGGGATCCAAGCTGCTGAGCCACGTGCCCCAGCCCTGCAGGGCCTGTGCCAAAGGGACCATGGCTGATACCTGGCCTGTGGCTGCGTCCTGTCAAACCCCAGGAAGGGAACCAGCACCAGGACAAGCAGACAGGTCCCTGCAGCTCCTGCCACCCCCACTCCAGCCGTTCCCCTGCCCATGGCAAGTCATTAGAACCATCTGATCTTTAAGGACCCTTCCAACCCAAACCACTCTGACTTTATGATCCCTGTGGAAAGCTGTCCATCACCTTCTGCCCTGGGGCTCAGGTGCTATCTGATCATTGCCATCCAGGTTTATTCCTGGACAATTGGTGCTGATTTGTTCCTTTGCCAGGGCTCTTGTATGAGTACTGCTCCCTCTTCACAGCCCTTTGCCAATGGGGCTCTGTCCCTGCTCCGCCATTGTCCTGCTGGCCAGGCCATTACCTGGCTGTGCCACCCTTGGAACCAGCTCCCATCAGAGCTCATCTCTCTGTATTGTGCCAGTCCACAGGAGGTCATGCCAGGGCTGGTTCTTAATGATTCCCATATAATCCCTCTCCTACTGACCCTGGGATGGGCTGGCCTTTTCCACAGCTGTAGCCTGTCTCACCAGGGCACCCAGCCTTCTTCATTCCCCATGGTCAATGCCAAGGGCCACATGCAGAGAGTGCCCTGATGGTGCTCTTTGAGGGATGCAGCTATGCCCTATTTCTGTTGCTCCTATAAAGTCATGACAGGTCTTTCCCTGGCTTGCCAAGGCCCAGGGTGGGAATTTGCTTCCTTCCTCCCAGCAGTGAACATGAAAAGGTCGTTAGAACTTAGATTTTAGCAGGACATAAAACGAATGTGTAAAGCTGTGAGTGCTCTTGGAGGCTCTGGGGGGGCTACTGGGCAACCTGGCTGCCCCCAACCCTGGCACAGGGTGGACCTGGATGGGGGCTGGGCTGGGGGCACGGTGGGTTTGCTGCCTGCAATGTTCCCACATCCAAGGGTCCAGCGGCTGGGAGAGCCCATGGTGCTTCCCTGTCCTTTGGGATGCCCCAGAGCAGCCAGATGAGTGAAGGTGGGGAAATCCTGCAGTAGGACGGGCTTAGGGACTGGGGCTGTAGCCTAGCAACAGCCTCAATCATGGCATAATATAATTAATCCAGAGCTGGCTCAGTCTGCTGCATGAAGATACCAGGGCAAGTGGTTGAGCCTTTTTAACTTGCGGGTTTGCCTCCAAAACCAACCTGCAGCATCTCAGGCATGTCTGGCGTGTTCCTGGCACAGGGGTGCTCCACGGTGAGTATCCAGGCTTCCTCTTCCAACCCCTTGGCAGGGCAGTTGCTGAGCAGAGGGAACTATCCTCTGGCACCTTCAGTGAGCCATTATGGGCGATCCTGTGGGCTCAGGAAGACCCCAGTGGGGTGAGGTGTGGCGAGGTCAGCTAAGCTGGGGGCTCAGGCAGCCTGTGGGGAACAGGGCTCCATTCTGCTCTGTGGGTTAAAGCAGGAGTGTCTGCGTGCACGTGTGCTCTGCTTGGAGCTGCATGGGGATACTGCCATGGGGCAGCCAGCCTGGGAAACCCTAAAACTCCTGGTTACCCCCAGGTTGTTGGCAGGCTCTGCCTTAGCGCAGGAGCAAGGAGGGGATGCAGTGGTGCAGCTCTTGGTCGCCACAGAAGGGAGATGGGAGGCGGAGGGGGGTGCTGTGCCTCCTGGTGGCAGGAGACACCTGCGGGATGTCAGTCCCGCCCCTCCATGCTCCAGGATGGCACGGAGAGCACTCCCAGTGCCTGAGGCTTGGCCTGGGTGGCAGCCACGGCTGCGGGAGGGAGCCAGCCAGCTGGGGAAAGAGCAGGCTTTTCCCTAGAGCTGGCAGGAGAAACACCCCTCCCTGTGCCTTTGGCAGGCAGCGGCTCCGTGGCAGGTGTGAGGTGATGGGTTCCCACCCGCTGGGACCGTCACCAGTGTCTGGGCACCCCTGCAGCTACAGGAGGTCCCAAGTGACCAGGCTGCTGTGTGGTATGACTGAGAGGGGCTGGAGAGAGGCTCAGCACCCTGCCCAGTGCACTGGTGGCAGGGCAACACCAAGATCCCTCCTCACACCCACCGTGGGGCACGAGGGTGTCTGAAACAGGGTTTGCCTCTGGCCCTGCTGTGGGTCAGCAGATGGATGCCTTGTGCCTGACCTCTAGACTGGTTTCCTGCGAGCCTTTGGGGACCGACTGGTCCTTCCCAAGGAACCCCAAGAGGAATGTGAGGTTCCAGCTCTCTGTGCAGGCAGGGACTTCTCAGCAGCTGCTCAAAAGGCTTCACCTCACCCTTGGGTGCCACCAAACCCATGGGGGCCGCAGGGCAGGATCCAGCTCCCTCCCCAGCCCCCAAGTGGGCAGCAGGGCCTGGTTTCTTCCTTGGTTCAGAGCTGGAGGCAGAGAGGGGATGAGGGGGAGAGAGAAGGAGAGAAGCTGGAAGGAGGGGAGACCCTCCTGCTCCCAGCCAGGCATCTGGCTCTGCCTCTCCCAGCTGTGGGATCCCCACGTTACCTTGGAAACAGGGGGTTTCGAAGCAGCTTGCAGTGGTGCTGCCTGCGGTGGGGGCAGAGGCCCATGCCTGCAGCCCTGCCCTGTCCTCCCTGTGCCCCAGCCCTGCCTGTGCTGCTCCCTCCTCAGCCCTCCCCCAGGGGCAGGGGTGGGATGGCTGCCAGACCCCTTCTGCTCCCCCACAGCTGGTCCTGCAGTGGGTGCTCTGTGCCTACCGTGTGCCCCCCGCTGTGGTTGCCCACACAGTGAGGATGGGGAACAGAGAGCCCGGGACAAAGGGGAGGTATCAAATGATCAAATATTCGTCCCTGCTGTGAATTGAGCAGCGTGGGAGGGAGTGGGGAGCCTCAACACTTCCCAGAGTCATCCACGTCACACACAAGTCCCCAGCATGGTGAGGCACTGGGTGCCAGTCACCCCCATTTCCCACAGGGCGGGTGGGCACAGGTGGGTGCCACAGCCCCCCATCCACATTTTGGGGTGCCCCACACCGTTCCCCCAGTGCTGGAGCCCTCAGCACTGCTTGGGTGGCTGTAGCACCCGTGGGGAGGATCCAGCAGCCACCCCCTGCCCACAGGCCTGGCCAGCCCCAGCTGCAGCCTCTTCCCATGGAATCACATCCCACGGGAGCACGGCACGGGCCCAGCATCGCCTCCCGGTGCTGCGGGTGGCACCCTGACCCGTTCCGTGCTGCATTCGGGAAGCCGAGCGAGAGCCAGGAGCTGCCTCACCGGAGGCTCACGCTCGACTGGAGGCGCACCTCAGCCCGTTCCTGGTGGAGCTGTCACCCTGCGAGTGCAATCGCCCTGACACCGGCTCCTTCTCGCAGGTGGCCGCGGGGACAGGCTGGTGGTGCCAGCGCCGCGCTGTCACTTGCCATCGCGGGCGCTGTGCTGAGCTGCGCAGCCTCCCCCGCACTCCGCTGTGCCACCGGGGCCACCCGGCCCTTCCCCAGAACAGCCGTTTTGGGAATCACCGTGCCTGAGGACCGCGGCTCCCAAGCTGCCGGCGGGGTCTGACGCCCCCCACCCCCGGCAGCCCCGGGCGTCTGCGGGCAGGAGCAGCCCACCCTATCCCTTGGACTGGCAAGGGCACCCCTGGGAGGACAGCCTGGCCCCCAGCTCCCCAGTTTGGGCATTCTGGGGACCTGTTGGCTGCTTGTCATCTGCCAGCCGGTCACGTCCTGCTGGGCAGATCCCAGAGCGCAGCGGGACTGGGCGAGCTGCCCCGTCCGTCAGGGAGGATGTGCCGTCCCGCCGCCCCTCAGTAACGCGCCCGGCACAGGGCAGAGGTGGAAATTGGTTTTTTGTGTTTAAGGTCCTTCGAGGTATTTTTCCCCAATTGCTTTCAGAGTTTCTCTGGGGAATCTCCTCCTTTCTCAGAGTGGGCCATGTAGGGTTCCCCTGGCATCACCACACCAGTGCCCCTGTCCTACTGCCAAACTGGGGCTGCTGGAGGGTCGCAGGATCTTACAAAATTTAGACAAACAGTATATTCAAATTAGATTTATTTTATAAAGCAGGTAAATCAATTAAAGCTCTGCCAACATTTGAATACAGGTTTGGGATGTCAAATGGAATTGGTACTGCCTGACTGACTCAAGAATTCCCAAGATTTTAGGACAGCTAACCCAGAATCTGCAATCACTCCCCCAGTAAGGTGAGGACTCTCAGCCTCAAGGAGTTCCTTTGGGCAGTGTCCCAACCAATGTGTTGGGTGGCCCCTTCCTGCTCTGAGCTGCACCAAGGGACGTGATGGGGCTGGATCAGGGGATCCGATATCCTGTGCCAGGTTAGTGTCAAATCTCACAGCGAGCTCTCGGCATGGCCTCAATGAATCGGTTTTTGAGGAAGGCTGGTGAGCCCCAACCCCCCCCTCCCAGGTTTGCAGCTGTGTAGGACAGGTGTGACCTCCCCATGTCCCTCCCAGGATGAGATGTGCCCTGCTTTGGATCTCACCAAATGCCCAGAGTCACCACAGACCTCCAGGGTGACCTGTGGGCATGTCGATCCTCTGTGCCTCAGTTTCCCCTTTGGATGGGGCCCAGCAGAACTAAGTCTGTCACTTGCAGGCACTTTGGCCAGGGACACACTGTCAGGGGCTGGTGGGGAAACTGAGTCACAGGGACACAGTGAACATTGTGGCTCTGTTCCCCATGGGGTCTGGGGGAGGACTCAGCACCGAGGAGGCAAAGACCCCACAGAAAGGGGGATTTTCCCCCACACTGGCTCAGCCTGGCTGCTCCTGGCCATGACAGCAAGCCACGGTGGGGCACCCCGGACTCAGGGACAGGAGCTGCTGCTGCCTGGGGACAGGCACAAGGCTGGCCTTTTCCTTGTAGGACTGCAGAAACGAGTCAGGCCTGTGTGATCCCTCTGGCCGCTCACTTGTTCCCCCAGCAGAACAGGAGTCCTGGCAGCTCGGCCAGGGACAAGCCTGGAGCTGCAGAGCCATGGCAGGGACCCAACACCTCTGTCCTCTGCCCAGCGGTAGGGGACAGTCCTGTCCCAATCTGCAGAGTCCTGCTGCCCACATGGCTGTGCCAAGGAGGTCCCCTCCATCTGAGGGGCCGCCACCCCTGTGGGTGGTGGGCACGAGGCCAGGGACTGCCCCCCAGCCCTGCTATTCACCCCTTCTCAGTTCCCATGGGGCTGGGGCTGCCTCCCCTGCCTGAGTGCTGCAAACTGGGAACCTGAGGTGTCACAGCCCAAAGCAGCAGCACGGCCCCGTGCTCAGGGCAGGTGACAGCCCTGAGCCGCCACCACGACTGCAGCCCTCAGCTCCAACCTGCTCGAGGGGAATCTCCTCCTCTGCCACAGGCTGCCACTGGCTCGAGCAGGAGGAGGAGGAGGAGGAGGAGGAGGAGGGGAAGACAGTGTCCACAGCCCCATTGCCCTGAGCACATGACATGGCGCTGCCATCTCCGGTGCGTGGGGACCTGCCCGCGGTCCAGTTGGATCCCTCAGCACTTTCCAGCCTGGAATAGCAGCCGCACACGGGGAGCAGATGGTCCCA
The DNA here is from genome assembly GCA_013397845.1 of Melanocharis versteri. Classification (NCBI taxonomy): domain Eukaryota; kingdom Metazoa; phylum Chordata; class Aves; order Passeriformes; family Melanocharitidae; genus Melanocharis; species Melanocharis versteri. The sequence goes on from VZTG01006295.1 coordinate 321,096, forward strand.
CTGTCTCCTGCCATGGGGCTTGGGAGACATGGTCCAGCCCGTTTGTTCCGATTTCAGACCTGTGGCCGCTCCAAAGCCCGGAGCTCCGGACAGGTGCCCTCAATCCATGCAGGTGTCACCCAGGGCCACAGCTGCATGGACAGAGGGTGGCACTGTAGGGGATGCCCTAAGGGCAGCGTACACCTCCATGCCGGGACTCTGCATTCCACAGGGATGGGCTCCTGCATCGTTCGGGTGATTGCACCCACGGGGGATGTGGAGCCTGCCCGGTGCTCCCGCGTGCATCAGCGGCCACACCGGTGGTGCTCGGGGCTGGCTGGCGTGGGGCGGCGGCAGGCGGGAGCAGATGGAGCAGCACGGCGGGGACCGCGGGGGCAGGAAGCCGGAGGCAGCGGGAGCGGCTGGACCAGCAGCCGGAGCCCTGTGTCCTGCAGAGAGGAAAATGGAAGTNTCTGAACATGGTGCAGGGGTCTCGGGGGTCTCCTGGTCCCGTGTGTGCAGCGGGGACAGGCTGACCCTGCTTCCAGCTCCTCCCCCAGCTCCTGTGCCACTCGTCAGTGCAATGAGTTCCTGGTGCTCAGCCCAGTCCCCAGGACACATAATGCTGGTCCCAGTGGGCTCAGCAATGCCCAGAGCTCCCAGGGGCATTCCTGCAGGAATCACAGCAGTGCCAGCCCACCACAGGCCCCCAGCACAGGTCTGCCTGTTGCAGCCACCAGAGACAGTGGAAGACTGTTCCTGGTGTTGCAGTGGAGGAAGGAAAGGGTCTTGGCTACAGGGATTTTGAATCAAGCAAATCCTGAGGTGCACCTGCCATGCAGGAACATGTGGAGAGCAGCAGCCTTGGATCAGGGCTCGGAGCCATGTGGGTCCCTTGCCAAGGCACCCACAGGTGCGGGGGCTGCCCCTGGAGCTGTGGGTAGCGGACAGCGGCTCAAGGAGGTGACGGGGAAACTGAGGCAGAGCTGTGGCGCAGGAGCCGTGCTATGCTGGAGACGCTGGGGCCGGAGTGTGCTGGGAGCTGTTCTGTGCCTCCTTCGTCCGTCTCCACCACTGAGCATCCCTGTGGGCTCCGGCCACCACAGGCAGCGACAGCCCCGGAGCCTCTGGGAAAACGAGGCCATTACATGGAGGAGCTTAGCGGGGGATTTCGCTGCCAGTCGGACCCGGCCGCGCAGGGCCTCGGTGGTGGGGCAAGGTCAGGCAGGACGGGCCTGGGGGGCTGCCCCCTGTGCAAGGGCAGGTGCCTGAGGGGGTCCCTGTACATGGTGGGGGGCTGAGCCCGGGTGCCCCGGCGGCATCGGCGGTCCCGCGGGCACTCACACCCATGGTGCGGGGGAACCCCCTGAGGGATGGCACCAGGGGTCCCCCAGACCCTGCTCGGAGGTCCTGGGGGGAGGGGGGATGCTGCGNGGGATGAGGACCGGTCCGGGGGCGGTGCCGGGGGAGGCTCCGGTCCCGGTGCCGGCCCCGCCGGTAACTCCGCCTGCCGTATTTATGGGAAAACAAGCGGCGGCATAGCGTTGGGCCGAGCCGTGCTGTGCCGCGCCGTGCCGCGCCGTGCCGTGCCTTGCCGGATCGGGCGGAGCCGGGCCATGGTCCCCGGGGCGGCGGCAGCCCCAGCCTAGCGCAGCGGCGGCGTCG